>JASPKZ010008621.1:242500-408687 GCA_030220185.1 Diploptera punctata | reverse complement strand
CCAAACAATGGTTCTTTAAAGAAAATGTATTCTAGATGTAAACTGTTAGTTGGGCCCCGATATTTTTTTTCGATGAAATAATATGAGAGTATTGGTGATATAAACGAAAGATTGGTCAGAGAAATTCTGTATGACATACTGTTACCCATCAGATGTTATTTGCCCCCAGAAGATGCAAATTTAACCCGAAACAATTCAAACAAAGAAAAATCTGAACAATTGGAAAAATACAATAATTCAAAACAAAGATAAATTCTGAAACAAATGCAAGAAGATTTACAATTATGAAGAAGGTTCTGACCAGCACAGAAAAAAAAAGAATCAGAATGATGTTGATTATTCTAAGGAAATAATTGACAGATCATTTATCAGTTAATAGCGTATACAACAGGCGATTTTTATTAAAAATCCCAAAAACACAACAAGACTCTATTGAAAGAAGCATATTTACATACACCCATCCAGCAAAGATTCATTTGTAATTTCTGCGACGTGGGATATAAATGAAATTAAAATTAATGAATATCACTGAAACAAGAACAGAAAACAGCTAAGGAAAAATTACTAAAGTGCAGATAATCTTTCTTTGAAATAAATATTAAGCAAATGTACAGAACTGAGCCAGCGAAAAAAAAGTACTTCAGGGAAACTAGTGTGTTCAAACCGATGCTAGTTTTGGAGTCGATATTACTTCAGCAGAAGTAACAGAAACTCTTTTTGGATCAAAAAAAAGCAGATCAATCAATCGGATTCAAGCCGTGAGATTAAAGTGCGAAGAAAAGAGAAAAGAAATTTCAACACTTATCCACGCAATACTGCGAGTCTACTGAAAGACAATTTCAGAATTATTACTATAATGAAAGAGTTTCGACAACGTTGGACGATAAGAAATATATAAAGTTGATCAAGTGCAATCCCAATTCCAGAAGATTCTTAATAAAGGAGTGCCAAAATTTATCAGAAGATAGAATCCAAACAAGTAGTTGCTGAATATGGTATTTTGGACATAGACCTACCTACGTAACTCAGTCTATCAACAAGATAAAAAATGTCAAGGAACTTAGTGGTAGATATGGAAGCGGGTCAAGAAGAAATGGATAAGACTACTGGGAAAGAACAGACTAAGAATTAACTCCAGACATACCAAAAGAAGATTGTAATGGTAATTTGGGACGTAAAGATTTTAAAATAGACCCAAAAAACTGTATACACAACGTACCGGGATTTCTATCCCAGTTGCACCTGTGGCGGACGTTTCGTCCCGCATACGTCCAATTTAACGTTTTTTTTAAGCATTTATTTTTAAGACAATCTTACGAAGAAAGAAATGAATGTCCGATTGCGGATTTGATTTTTATTAAAACAGTTTTAAATGTTTATTTTTTACAATTAATAGGTATATTTAAATTTCTAAAGTGGCAAAGCTAAAATCATCTAATTATTAAAACAATAAATGACAACGCCATAGTTTTACTAAGACATTAATTCTAATAAATATAGAAGAAATTTTTAGACAAAATTGAAATAGCGCCCAGTACCATGGGTAATTGATGTAGTATGGAAATGGGACCTTCTTAAGTAAAAAAAAAAAAGTTGGGGAAAAAATCAGAGGGTTACAAAATGTCTGGGCGGCTATTCATTGTTCTTTTTAATTCCATTTGTTACTATTTTATCAAGCCACTAGTTTGTCTTATTTCGACATTCTGGTATTCTCTCTTGGCATTGGCGTAATGTAACCACTTCTGAGGGTTGTTTAGGCGCCTGAGAGTCGAGGTTATGTGGCCCAATGATATGATGGGTGATGATGCACACGATAGGACCTTATCCTAAATTTAAATCTAAGAGGGGAAAGAAAATGAATGGACAGATGATGTTCGGGGACCGTGGGGCCTTTAAAGATCCTGACACTGAGTCATAAAGTGAGGAAAAAACAATGAAAAACATCACCCCGGAAACTTTTGTCCCGACCGGGGATCGAACCAGGCCCACGAATTGTAAGCAGTACAATATTCATTTGTAACAGGAAGTTTCAGGAATTTTTGGTTTCATTTATTGCCATCCGGTATCTTAATATTTCAGATTAATAAATTTGTTCGTATGTCTTCGTTGCTCACCGATTTAACGTCGGCATTTAACGCCATCTTTTGTAAAAAAACTTAACTCTTCTTATACATATCTGGCTTCCATGAAGATAATTTAGGTCTATGTAATGTAGGTCTTCTCCATTCGCTTTGGCTGTTTATCTATCTTTGGAGAAAAAAAAATTCTAAGACCTTTATTCTCAAATTACTCATAATATTTCTCCTCTTTTAAAGTTTTTTTTTTATGCCCACCAGGATATCTTTGTGACATTTCTGGTGTTATCTCCTTAATATGGCAGAATTGTAACCTAGTTCTATACGTGGGGCTCCTGGAAGGAGGGGGGGAGGGACGGAGTTATGTGGTTACCCCGATGATAGGTAAGAATGATAATGGAGGGCGTCAGGAGAATCCTTAAACCTAACCTTAACTAGATCCAGACCATGGATGGCCAGAGGAATAAATCCCCTCTTATTTAAGAAAATAACTACTATGGTCTGACTGGGAATCAACCAGGAACCCCCCATGAACTGTAGTCAGAAGATCTGGACACTAGCCCCATGAGGGCGGTCCCTCCTTTAAGTTTGCCGACAAAATGATTGCAAGGTACTTTAATGTTAAAATGGTGGCAGCGTACAAAACATGTACATATCAGAGAGAAGAGACATGATTGAATTTATTTCTGCAGAACACAGCAGACCATTCAAACATTCACAGGACAATTACGAAATGATATGACAATCAACGGCAAGGATCGGAGTAATATCGGTTGTTGGGTTGAGTCAGCAGTAGAATGAAGACTGTAAGATCTCCTGATCTTCACTCACAGATCTATGCTTGAAGTGTGTGTTTTATGAGCAACTGGCATTAAAACTAAAATTTCATCACAGCATCCTGTTGGAAAAACATGACATTATAAAGGAATGATTGAATATATATGTTCTGTTAAAGTTGTCATTTCCAATGAAAGATAATGAAGAACTAAAATTATGCATTATTTACTTGAACCGTCCCACATGTATGAGCACTTTCATTGAAAAAGACGCAAAATGAGTGAATGGATAAATATGAAACATCTTCAGAGAGGATAAATTAATGATTTTAATAATATAAAAGTTACATGCTTTCTTCAATTTATTTAAAATATCATTAATTTAAAGCTTGTCGTCCATTTACTGATCACACTCTTCTGGACTTACACACCATGAGAAAACAAAATTAATTTATTTTTCTTCTTCTTCTTCCAAGTTTAGGCCAGCCTGTTAAATCCTATAGAAAATTTCCCGCCAGCATTTATTAGGACGGCCCAGTGATTTCGTCCTCGGTATATAATTTAAACGCTTTGGGGATCTGATTTGAACAATTCTTTCAAGATGGTGTTTCCAATTTAGTTGACTGTTAATATATTCCAAAATGGCGTAGTCTTCATTCTTTTAAGATAGCGGGTTCCTTTTCCGATCCATCTGGTTGTAACCCGCTGTTCTGTGCATGAATCTCATGTCACAGCCGTTTATTCTGACTTTCATGTTGTTGTCTTTAGTGTCCATGCTTCACTACACATAGGTCAACACTGGTTCTAGCCAAAGTGTTATATAAACGTTAATCTTGTTGTTTTTTTGTACAAGGGATGGTTCATAACTGGATAAATACTTCCTAACTTTTATTTTACTAGTAACTTTTCAGGGATATCCTTTTCATCCCAAAGAGAGATAATATCCAAGATATTTAAATGATTTATATCTCTCTAAAAATTTTATTCTGGAGACGGATTTTACTTTGTATGGGGTCCTTCCCATGAATGCCATATTTTAGTTTTGTTAATTGATATTCCATATTAAATTTGGAACCTATTTTTTGGTAAATATAAATGATCCGTTGCCAAATTCAATTTTCGACGTGCCAGAAGACTAAATCGTCTTGCAAAAAGAATAACATCGAGTTTGAGGTTCTATTGATGGTATTATATCTCGTTGTGTTTTCCTCCATTCCATTTATAATATTCATGTTATTTTATTAAATTCTGTATGTCTTACATAGTTAAGTCTCATTACTGAAGAGAGAAAAAAAGTCTCAGATCAATCCACGGACCATTTTGTAAAACAGCCCTCGTAGCATCACAATGTATAGCAAATATTTGTTAGGAAGTAAGTAGTATTTAGCAGAAACAGCAGTTTTCTTACCCAAACAATGGCATGTGCCAGAGTTTATAGAGTCTGTGATAACCCACATTGAACCAAATATCGGTGTATAATCCTTGCCTAGGGATATCACTGCTCACCCACACATAGTTTATTATCGATTTGTACTAAAGGTTTAGTTACAAGCTTTCGCCAGATGGCAGAAAGAACGTCGATGTGAAATTGAATGCCAATCTTGCAATAAATCCCCAAAACCTATTAAAAAAAAAAAAATATATTAATAAAATTCAAATTCCCAAACGTTTATTAAAAATGGAATAACTTATCTCTTCCTAAAACATCGTTGAATGATGATGCTGATTGAAACCCGCAAGAACGGTGGAAACAACATTGGAAGGAGAGAGGAAAGAGAAAAAATAACTGACCAAGTAATATACACTGTGGAGTAAAAACGAAAAAAACAATCTGCATCACATTATGTCTAAACATATAATTCATAATGGTTAGTGTTTTGCATATTTAAAAACATACTTAAAAAATTGTCAAATATAATGTTATAAAATTGTTTGATGAAAGACGATTTAAATATTAAAAAAATTAGTAAAAATAGAAGAAGAACTACAGATAAAACAAAACTGAAAAAAATCAAGGCGAGTTAAATTGCGTTGAGCCGTAGCTTATACAGTACATATTTATTACATTGCGACTTAAAAATTTGTAAAAATTTATTGTGATTTACACCATAAATTTTCTGAGTTCTACAGAATAACACTGCGCATGGGCAAAATTTTTATAAAGTAGGACACTAG
This sequence comes from Diploptera punctata, assembly GCA_030220185.1. NCBI lineage: Eukaryota > Metazoa > Arthropoda > Insecta > Blattodea > Blaberidae > Diploptera > Diploptera punctata. The sequence continues at coordinate 403,661 of JASPKZ010008621.1, read as the reverse complement.
ATGAACATGTAGCTATGATGCAACTGATGGGATCAACTCACAATAAATTCCCAAATATTGATTAGAATGGATTACACAAACTTACCCTTTCCTAATGTAACAAAAATCAATTATGTGCACAATATTTAATTACGTGTACATTATAATTGATGTACAACTAACATCCAATCAGAACATAACAAAATCAAGTTAATTCATTAATTATTGTGGAATTAATTGCATGTTGGTTAAACTATACTTTTACTGACATTCTATGGCTTGTAAGGATAGTAGGATTACTTTACCAATTAAATTATGTTGTCATATTTAAGTGTATTAACTTCATTATAATATATTTGACTTTTATCATTAGATGTGATCTTCAGACTAGATTTTAGAAAAATCTAATATCATCTAATTGTTTTAATTCCGGGGGGGAGGACGAAGATCGGTAGGAAGACCAAAGTAAGGCCCTGGCTGAAAAATGTGAGATCAGAACAGGCAAAGACCTAGTCGTGAAGGAACATAGAAGAATTGTTGACGGAAGATGATGATCTAACATTATTGATTTCCAATCGATTGTAATAACCAATTGGAGCAATCGTGATTGGCTTTATTCCTTTCAGAGATTAGACTCTATTACAGATTAAATAATATTTTTAACAACATTCTTTTAAAAAAGTCATTAAATGAAATGTGGATAATGTCAAAACATGGAACCCGTGGCCAGAGGCACATTTAATTTTGATGCAGAAAAAAAACCAAGAAACCTTTCTTATCACCAATCTGTTATGTAGTTAATCTGGCCGAGAGGGAGGTCTTTCATGGCAATCATTGCATTTTCATGCTATTATTTGCAGGGAATTATAGGATGTGGTAGCTTCCTGTGCTTGCCACACAATGAAGGATGGTGATGATGTGATAATGATAAGGATGATGGCTGGATGATTTTCAGCAGAGAACCATTGAGCCCTAAAGCTTCCTAACTTTGTCTACCAGAGAGGAAAACCCCAAAAAAAACCTCACTCAGAAGCCTGTCCCAACGAGGAATTTGAACCCAGGTCTGCAGTGTGAGAAGGCAGAATGCTACATCGAGACACAGCAGTGGACTTAATTATATATATACAGTGGTGTACAGAATCGATCAACAACTTAGAGATATTATTAGAGGGGTGCTATACAAACAATTTGACATAAGGAAGTTATGGTCTACGAGTTTAAAATTGATTGCATTTAAAGACCCAATATTAAATAACAGCCAGTACGCCATGGAAAACTTAAAGTTTTATTACTGGGGTTAGTTCACTAATATAAGTATGATTGTACAGATTAATATTAAACAAATACTTTTATGGGTGGCCAGTTTTCTTAAATGAAAGCACAAAATTAATGTCTCAAAACGAGTACGAAATACTATATTGTACAGGAAAATGGAACTCAGCATTCTACCACTCTGGTAATAACTTGTAATAAACACTTTCAATGATGATAATAGAATTGGATAACAAGCAACAACATCTAAGCCATGCCAGTATGTACAGTACCTCTTTTATAGACCAGATAGCAGTGGTTCTAAGGTATCAGTGGTGCACTGCCATCTTCAACAGTAGATTTCTCATACTAAATAGACTTCTTAATTTCGAAAAACGTAATCTTCACTTAAGTTAATGTTATCACAATTATAGGGATACAAATTAAAATGTAAACAAGAAAATTGCCTTCATTACAATCCTTTATTATTGAGATATCTGCACACATCCCCAGTACCAAAATGCCTAAATGTTGGACATTTGAACTTAGACCATACTTCTTTATCTCAAAATGTTTCTATAGCACCCCCTACAATACTCAAAGTTTGGTGATCGAAGTCGGTAACATTCTGTTGTTAGAGATAGATGTACAGTACTCTTTTAGACCAGATATATATATATATATATTATAATCTTATAGCTTATCATAAATAATATTAAACTCCAATATATGCTCTTATGAATATATGTTAATTGTGACCCTTAACCATCCACCTATTCATTGAAAGTCAGCTCTGCTACCCAAGAAACCTGATTAAATCCAAGTCCTACTGCATGGAATTTAAATGTAATGACAGCAGCTAATAGTACCCCAGTCAGTAACTAAAAATCAATTTAAAAAATTAACTATTGAAATATCGGCTAAAATTCTGTAAATATGTTAGGAAATTAAGTTACTCACCAATGGATATATTAGTATGATGTTAGGTATGGTAGACCTTTGAAACAGCCCGGTAAGGAAGAGGAGTTTTACACTTTTCACACTGCCATGCCGTTTTTACTTCTTTTCCTTTGCTGTAGCATACCACACACCGTTTAGTAACATTTTTTTCTTTTCTCTGTGGTGGGGTGTGCATCGGGAGTGCCCCCAATTTTTGCTTGTAGTCTTAGGGGTTGTAGCACTAGATGAGGTCGGCCCCTACATTGTAGTCAGGCATTGAATAATTCAAGTAGTGGGTTCAAGGGGCGATCCTGAATCAGAGAAAGTTTTTTTTCTGCTGCCATTTGGCTTGTTGTGGACTATGAGGAGTGTAACACATAATCAGTAAAATAACAATATCTGCGATACCCTTGACTGTCTTCTCATAATAGGAAAAAGGGCAGTTTACTTTACTGGCGGTTCGACCCCTCCCATGCCCTTTGGTATTCGTTCGCACAAGATGGTTTCTTCTTTCTCTCTTGGTTGTTGACCTCTCTTTCTTTTTAATTTTCCAGTGCCTCTAATGTCAGCTGATCGATGCTTAGAGGAAAGAAAGTGAACATCTTTATTGTCCTTCCACTTTACACACAGAATATGGTTAGCTGACCAGATTTCATATTCACCAGGCTTCAATTTCTTGCTAGAAATATCGCTGGGCATCTCTCTTCTAGTAGGCCTAACAGTGCCTATTACATTTGTTTAAGGGATACAATCTTTACAAAGATTGGTGAAGTGTGTAAGTTATCTAAGAAGAGAGTGTGCCTTGGTCAAACAATGGTTGACACATGTCATTACAACATTTGTATTGCAGGAAGTTTAGGATCAGTATGTCATCTCCGATGTCAATTTTAAAGAATGACAATACAGTAAACGACTCGCATATTTTGTATACCTTTATTCCAAAACGCGAACGCTTAGAACGGTTACACTGTACATACGGTAATCAACCTCTGAATTTCATTAGGCTCTCATCTAGTACTATGTCTTGTGCAGGCGAGTAGAGATTACTAAATTTCTCTGACAGATGTGTTATGATTGGCCTAATCTTTTTCAGTTTGTCCAGATCAATAGCATTTCTTCATTTGTGAAATGAAGAAAATGAGAGATAACGTTGAAATCTCTCTCTACTCATCGTTTCCCCTTAGATTGGTGTTTCGATGGCATCTATTTTTTAGGACCATACATTTGTAAGCATGATTTTTGTACTTGTGACATTTTATCACTAGCGAAAAAATAGCCTTTCATCTCATCTTCTGTCACATCAAACCATTTCGTCATCTTCTTTCTCTCTTTCAGGATTCGCTAATTGTCTCCCTTGCGTAGTCGTTAGTTTCCTTAGTTATTACGGACAAACAAAGGTCCTATAATCTAAAACTATTTGGAGTTCAGAAGGAGATTTGATATTCATATTGATTTTTAATCTCATTACCACACCACTAAACTGATTATAACTCCTGGCGCGACAGGCCTAGTAAGGCCCTTAGCCTACCAGCCACTGCTGGCCTCACATCCACATATGTCATTCACAGAGGTAGATGATAATCAGCCAGTGTAGGGTGACATGTGGTCAGCATGTTCGAGTCCCCCAGCCGTTTAGCTGGTGTTCTCAACCTGGAGCTGTACTTATGTGAGCTACCTCAAATGCCTCACGATGTGGGTGGGCCACGGTCCCATACTGGCCGGAATACCATGAGAAAATTTCTTCCCCCATGGAGACTCGAACCAGCGCAAGTCCCGTAGCTCTGCCCCAGGCTTCCTGCCTTAACCACTCAGCTACGGCGCGGGACACTAAACTGATATACAAACAGGGTTATTCTCAGCTTCATTGATTTCACCCCACTTCCAATCACTTGGCGTGATACGGCTATTTTTTTTGCAAGTGGGGGACAATAAGTTCATATCACTCTCACCGATCTCTTCTTCAGCAGAAGTTGCTTCTGAATCACTTATAGATTCATCAATACTTCTCTCATCACTAAAATATATCAGAAACTTCTGAATCACTGCCTAATTCACGCTCTAATTAATTTCCTAATTCCATCACTGTCACTACCCTTCACTTTCCTTGGCGCCATTTCTCTTACTACTGACACATGTTTTTTCTTGGGTTAATAAAACTCGTTCTGGCAAATTTCTAAATGACATGGAGGGGATGAAATAGCATTCTTGTGGATGTGTAGGAGAAGAAAAGTGTATGTAACAGATATCTATGAGCAGCAAAATAAACTAAAAATCTTTTTTTCGATCTCTACACTGTGCGACCACAGGTCGTCATTACGATTTTAGTGCTAAGAATGTCATGCGACCTCAGTCGTGATCTCGATTTAAATGGGTTAAGGCAATGATAGTCGTTATCCGGGTAAAAAAATGCATGAAAAGTTTGGTCCCAAATAGGTGGTCATATTTGTCCTTTTTAATGATATCACACTGAAAATTTTTATGTATATCTGGGACTTCCTGCTTTGGTATTAGCCTTAGAATTGGTTAACATACACTTTGTTTGAGAAGAAATTATTTATTTTTGATTTAAAGATTTTTTAAAAATGTGACGTTACATTACCTTACATTGGTACACTTTACTCATATCCTGTAATTCTGATGGCCATGAAATTTTAACTGCTCATCATCACTGTATGTGAAAATGTAACCATGCAGTATTACTTCATATGTACATTTTATGGTCGTATGGCTCTAGTTAGTATGCATTCAATAAATTAATGACTTATTATATATGTAAAAAATTAAATAATAATAGAATATTTTCTAAAATTTTATTTACAATCTTGCATGATTCATACAAACATACACCTGTTAAACATGCTCTGAAATTTCATGACCCTAGGTTAAATGGTTTTTTAGAAAAGTGTACCAATGCAATGAAAATGTAACTTTCGGAGAAAAAGAATAGAAAAATTAATTACATGCTCTAACCTTAAAAATTCACATTTAGAATTTTCCAGCACCATAATTTCATCCCCCTCTGCTGCCATAAAAATTTTCAGTGACCATTGAAAGGACTAATATATGACCACCTATTGGACCAAATTTTCATGCAATTTTTGACCTGGGACACATGACTATCTTGCCTTAAGGGTAGAGACACTTTTGTAAAGAGAGAAAAAATATATACTTCTCTTGTATCATACAGGATTTCAAAGGGAATGAAGGGATTAATGTATGTTTTTTTTACAAGGATTTTTTGACATCTAAAAGGCCATTAGCATCACAATTCAATGTGGGGTGTGAAAACCCCATACATTACACCCAAAGGTTACATTAATTCAGATTTTATGTTATTTTATATGCAGTAACACAGGACTCGTGGCTTTAATTCTCTCTGAAGCGATACCATACTCAGGATTTTTACGCCCTGAAAAATCCATAGGTCCCCAAACAAATTAGAATCTGCAAACCTTGGAAACAGAGTGTCAAGCACTGTAACCACAAGTCCACTCAGGACCGACTGAAGAGGTAGTGACCTTTGGGATGTGGATCAGAGAAAATATAATTCAGAATGTAATTACTATTTACTATAATTTATCTTAAATATTAACTACAATATGTTAAGCTACTAATAATAACCAAATATCAAGAAATATCTCCCCTTATGTCACATCTTCACAAGCATTGGAACCTCCTCTGTTAAACAACTTCCTAGATCTTTACACAATATCAACCTTCTCCATTTGTGTACATTCCTTCTCTACACTTCTTTACCTATTATATTGATATTAATCGTCTGTGTCAGTACTGTCCACTTTCTTGTGTATTAGGGCACATCTGGGCTGTTGTCTATGGAAGCGGTGGGTGCCAAGTAACAATTCCGTTACCACCATACTATTATCACTAATCCTGCCATCGCCATTAACTAAGCCTACTACTCATGCTAAAAATAATATAATGTCCACCGCTGTGGTCTCGAGGTAGCGTACTGCCTTGTCACGTAGCGGGCCCGGATTCGATCCCGGTCGGGACAGTTTTTCTGGGTGAGGTTTTTATCGGGGTTTCCTCCCTCACCCCGTAAGACAAATGTCATGGAAAACTTTAAGGCCCAAACGGTCCCCGAAATCATATGGCCATCACAATCATCATCATTCATATTCATCTTAGATTAGGGTTACGATTAGGGACTCTCCTGGCGCCACCACTATCATCTCACCATCATATCATTTGGGCAACATAAGTCCCCCGCCTTTCCGGCGACCCAACCTCAGAAGTAGGATTACAATATGATGCCATGCCAGGATAGAAACCAGGAATTGTCACAAAGACACACCTGAGGCCTTTGCAAAAAATAATAAGCATAAATTATAATTATGTCATGAAACAATTATAGCTGCAGGCAACATGCTGTTCCTTAATGGGGGGGTTTTCATTCAGCAGGGTCGGTATTTATTTTTGATGAGGTTCATGAGATGAAATGTGACTTTCTTAAAGGTATGTTTGAACCAAAACAGAGAATAAATTTTGCAGAGAAAACACTACACAGCAATGGGATATTTATTAATGTCTCACTAGAGTCCAGAAATTTGCCGCAAATGGCATAGAGGATTTTAAGGACATGTCTTCTTTGAAGATTTAAAATTTCCCTTTCTAATTCTGAAAGATTATAACTTTCTGAATATTTCACAAAATTCTCACTATATGTCAAACAGAAGTTGGTTTCCATATAAAGGTTGAAATCCAAAACTTGTTCATTAATTTATCAATTTATCACAAAACTATTTTCACAAAATATGGCAAGATGTCCGGTGTGCACCAAACAAACAAAAAATAATATTTTGGTGTGCCCGTGGCAACCTGCGGGGTGCTCACACGTAGTGGGACAGGGGCTGGTCTATATGTTCTCTTCTGTCTACAATAGTCTCTATCCGTTTGTTCTACCTATTTATCTGTATGGCTGGTTGTTCCTTCTGTAAACTTTTCTGTCTGCCCCTATATTTAACGTTCTCTCTAGTTGTCTACCTGTTTTTCTGTCTTGTCTGTTTATCTATTTCATTATTCTGTATCTGTATTTTGTCTGTCTCGTATGTCTATTTGTCTTGAGCTTATTAGTAGTATAGTATGTACTTGTCTGTCTGTCTTTTAGACTTCATTCCTTTTTTCTTGTTAACATATTTTAGGGATAAACACTATGAGGTATTATTTACTGAAGTAAAATTTTATCACCTCACCTCATAATCTTCTTCTTCTTAGACTAGTTTCAGAACAATTCTTCTTTCAGTTCCATCTTCAGTATTTTCCGTGACCATTGTTTTGTCGTCTTGAAGAGCTGCTTCCTGCTCTCCCTCTGTTGGACTATGCAGGGAGCTCAGGAAGCGGTTTTTTCTCTCGACAACAAAACACGAAAATACTGAAGAATGTAACTGATATAGAAGTTGTCTGAAACTAGTCCTAAGGAGAAGAAAGATTTATGAGGTGAGGTGATAAAATTTTACTTTAAATTTTTTCTTTGTTGTTCAATTTCTGTTGTTACAGTGCTGTGCCATGTAAATTTTTGGGTCTTCCTCTTTTTCTTGGCAATCCCTGTGGATTCCATTCCAGTGTTCTCTTTGGCACACTAAGCGTGTCCAATCCATTTACTTTTGTGATATTTAATCTCCTTCTATATCTCTATCCAGTGATGTTATCTTTCATAATTCCTTGTTTGAAATGGTTTTTGGCCACTGGGAATCTGGATTCCCAAAATAAATCTCAGGCCTGCACATGTACTTGCATTTTTTTTTAATATATGTGATTGTCCTTCTTCCAAGTCTCACACCCATATAGCAATATACTTTTCACATTGTTATTAAATAGTCTTATTGAGTCCTAATTGAGATTTGTTTAGATCTCCATATGGGTGACAATTATGAGAATACAGGTTTGTTTTCTAATTCTAGCCCGTAATATTTTCATTTGTTCAGCTTAGGTAAATTGAATCCTGATCAATTTCTGATCCTTATGTGATCGTATAATTGGGGAATGTTATCTAATTAAATTTGGGTGCTGTTTGTGGTAGCATCTCTAATTTTTTACCTGTTTTAGTTATTATTTTGTTACAGTACTATTAATTTGTTACAAATAGAAAGCGTCGGTTAAAATTTGAAGAAAAAATTAATTAATTAATTAATTGAACACCATTAAGCAATTCTCCATAAATGAGCAATATATAAATTCAAAATACTGTCCTTCACTTTAACTGCTATAGAGGTCTCACTGATGTCAGGATGCCCTGTGAGACCATTTGCAAACAATCTCATTTACACTGCACCAAAGAAGGTACTGCACTACAAACATGGAATAGATGATAAGTGAGAGAACGTGCATGTTAGTAAGTGAATGGTTACAAGTTCTGATTTTCATGAGTTCTCAGAACTTTGAGGGATAGTCCAGTCACCTCCATGCAGTGTTTTCTGGGTAATGCTAATTGGGCTGGGATCCAATTTAGCCTACTACACTTTTTTTGACTTGGGACCCAATTTACCTATTTTCTAGGATCAGGACCCAAATTTACTGATACCCATATTTGTCTAATCTTGTTTGTCTTGTTTGCTTGTCAATCTTTTTTACCTATTCTATTTATCTGTCTCTATCTACTTACAATATCTTATCTGTTTTATCTATATGTCTATTTGTCTACCAGTAACTGTTATTTTTTGTCTATCTTTTTACCAGCATGTATATATTTGTGTGTCTATGTATCGTATTTGGCTGTATATTTGTCCTTTTGTATGATGTGTCTGTTTTTCTGTTTACCTGTGTGGTATGTCTATTTTATCCATATATTTACCAGTGTAGTTAGTTGTCTGTCTATTAACTCTCTATATGTACACTTTGTCGATATCTTTAATCTGTATGTCTATTTATTTGTATATATATTTGTCTATTTTTCAATTTCTTTATCTGTATGTCGGTTGTCTTTCTATTTTTTGTCTGTCTTTTCTCTCTATGTATATCTATTCATCTGTTTGTCTCTTTATCTGTGTACCAAATTGTTTTTTTTTTTTTTTCTGTCTCTCTGTTTTTTCTATCTGTGTGATTATTTACTTCAGACTTGAGGTTCTCCCTATATTTTCCTCAAATCCTAATGCAATTTAATGAAAATTGCAATTCTGATATATCCAATTCAAAGTCTACCCCATGAAAATAACACTTTCATAAGTACCCAATAAAATTATGATCTACTAAAAATTCTAAGACACAGGACCTAGAATTTTATTTCCCTTCTGAAGGAAGATTTTTAATGCCTTTAAAAATGCGATCACAACTCCAACTGAATTTGAGTATGAGAATGTTGAATCAGAGGAGATTACTATTTCATCAAGACCGATTTAGACTTCAAACTCGACAGTTGTTTAACAGAGGTTTTCCGCTACCATCACACTGTATCATAAATTTAAAAATGAAAATAGACTTTTCAATATTTCATTTTTTTTAACAAGTATAGTTTCAACTATTTAATGTAATGTTTCACTCATCACAGTTCCTAACCACTCACCACATAGAGACAGACTAGCAGCAAGGTTGCTGTCTAATTAACCTATGGAACCAATAGGTACATTTCCACATTCCTCTAGAGTCACCAAGCTGGATGTACTGTAGCAAAAGAAAATTAATTTTTTCTATTCATTTTAAGGGAAATGACAATATGAGGGTTTATTTTAATTAATAATAGATAGAATTTAAAACGACTACATCACTTCATAAATTGTAATTTCTTGATGCCATCCTTTAACATACACTAGTTTTCAAAAAATGTTCAGCAAATTTAACATTAAATTAGCACCGAAAAATTATTATAGCCTGAATAGATTAATAAAAAAAACCAACAAAAATGAAAATATTGATGAAGGCAAAAATCAGGGATTTATCAAATTGATTGCAAAGACTGTGAAAAAATGTAGCATACGAGAAACAAAAATGTGAACTTAAATACAAAATTGAAAGAACACCTTAGAAATGTTAAAAATGGGGAAATAGAACAAATCTGCAATAACTGCACATTCATGGTCAGAAAAACACAGGATTGAAACAAGGGCTAAGTTAGTGAAACAGATAATCTAAGGAAACTCACATTTTTGGAAAAAATTCACATCCATAAAGATAAAAGGAAATCATGAATTTTGAAATTCCCGGGAAAAAGATTTAATTTGGAATTGTTCATCATTCAGCCAAAATGTTTATCTTCCCTACAGTGAAAGTCTCCAAATGAATCATGAATTCTTCTTACCTCATACATCTATTTTTTTAAAACACAGAACTGCAGTCTCAGGAACACTATCATCGCCATCTCAGCTTTTTTCACGGACTGTCACTTTCACATTATGCCGTTATTTCCTAAACTGGCATCTGGGTACTTCTTCTCCCGAGTTTTCCCAATACTAGTGCAGTCTGTCTTTAAAAAAACATAGATGTTATGAAGTAAGAAGAACTCACAATTCATTTGATTCTTATTAAGAAAACCTCATAATGTAAAAATTCCCAAATTTATTTATTAAAGTCCCATGTGTTTAAGTACTATAGTTTCCCATGATATTACAACTCATTTTTACCTTCATAACAGTGAAAGTCCCTGTATTTAAATGCTATTCTTTCCTAGATATAACTTTGTTGTCTAATTAAAAACGTCTGTTCAATAAGTATATTACATTGAAAATACAATAGGAGAGTAACATTATAAGGTTTTACTTAATAATAAGTGTTTGTCTGTTAAATTCTTACCTTGTAAACTAATGAAGATGAGGCTAACAAGCCTTGAAACATATGTCTAACAGAAAAAACGACATGAGGTAAGAATTAAACACACAAAACCTTATTAAATATATTACATGTTGTAGAAAACAGAGTGTGTTGAGAATGCAGAAAATATTATAATCAATTTACTGTACGTGAGGTTAAGTTAAATGTTAACCACAGAGATGGGGTGGGGGGAAAAATCTAGCAATAGTGTCACATCCCATTAAATATTCCACTCACTATAGCAGGTCTCCAACTGGTTTCTTATCTTCAGGCAACTGAATCAAGTTCATATCACCCGATATGCACTTCCCTAACAACTATCTGAATTTTATTTGAAGATAAACATATACATCTGAATCGGTATTTGAACCCGATTCCTCTGAACCGAGACGACAGGTTCAAATCCTGATTCAAGCACCATATTTTTTCTCTTCAATAAAATTGTCTTTTGATAAGAAGTGGTAAATTTAATATTTTTTTTATCCAAATGCAGGGACTTGACAGAGTCATTGGCCCATAATTATGAGTAAACAAAAATAACTAATAACCATAAATTAAAACAATAAAACATCAGAGCAAAACAGAACTTTTGGCTTTTAAATTTTATATCTAAACAGGTGAACTGACAACCATTGAATCCGAAACTACCTTGAAATTTCTTCCAGAGAAAAACATTGTGATGTAACCAAGGCCATTTTAAAAAAAAAGATCTGCCTTTTTACCTGCAAGGCATTAAAAATCCAGTTCTAAAATCTCTCATTTAAACTATAGGGAAATAATACATGAATTGGTAGATTGGATAACCCCTACTACCTCTGTCCCATGCCACATCCTGCCCCACTTCACGCCACTCTTACTCACATGCAAGGAGTCCATCTGCATCTTACAGTGGGTTGTCATTGCTGGATTTCTAGCTTCGATTTCTGTACCTTGCAGTTAAAAATGGCAATTTTTTTAGACTCGGCCATGGTAACACCACAATGCTTTTCTTGGAGAAATTTCAAGGTAGATTTTGGCATGCAATGGATAACAGTTCCCTTCTAAGACTGAACCATCTGATTATCATCTTCTCTTCACAATTACATCTAGGCCTTCCAAATGGTCTTTTTTCATATTTCTACAGTTATGGAACTGTAGAGTTCAATGCCATATTCAGTCAACTGAATCCAGTTCATATCTCCAATACCAGTACCATAACATCCATCTGTACAATCATCCCCACTTACATTGCTAGTCCTATCTCTTTATGTTTGTGATTACAAAGTTCTTTCAACAACTATCTTATATACTACACAAAGCTATATGCAGTGGGTGGCTTGCAACGTGAATAGATAACTGACTACCTGGAGGTTCATGACCTGTGTAGACATAATCTCTCTATGCATCCCTATCCTGAGTTAATATTTACAAAATCATTTAGAGTATAATTCACCTTCTCCTCAAATCCAAATGTTATTCTCCCATATCATTCTAACTCACTTGCATAACTGAAGCCGTAGACTCACAAGCAGTGTAGACATATGCTCTCCATACATTCTTATTCTGAGCTAATGTTTTGCTAATCATCCCCTGTATAATTTACCTCCCTCAAATCATTGTTAATGATATCCTTATGCCTTATTCTTGGTCTACCTACTGAGCGGCGCTTCTTAAAGCTCTTGGCATGTACGAAGGCCGGGTCAGGCAGATCCAGAGCATCATGGAAGTACATATTCTACCTCTTTAATATACAATAGTTTGCAGGCAATTGACTATCTGAAAGCATTATGATGTAGATGCAAATAACTCACATAAATATGACCACCTTTTCTTTGTGCTTTTACTATAGGTATTTGAATTAAGCTCTCTCTCCTGGCACGACAGGCCTAGAGGGCACTTAGCATACCAGCCGGCTGCTGGCCTCATATCCACAGTGTCAATGACAGAGGTAGATGATCATCAGCCAGTGTTGGGGTGACATGTGGGCAGCATGTCGAGTCTCCCAGCCGTTATAGCTGGTTTTCCTCAACCTGGAGCCGCTACTTATTGTAGCTACCCAAATAGCCTCACGATGCTGGGTGGACACCAGTCCCATACTAGCTGAAATACCATGAGAAAAATTTCTTCCTCCATGGAGACTCGAACCAGCGCAAGTCTCGTAGCTCTGCACCAAGGTTTCCTGCCTTATCCACTCGGCTACGGCGCGGGACTTTGAATTAAGCCACTTCTTCAAAATTTCCTTCAATTGTTATCAACTCGTCCTTTTCATTGTATAATAAATTTCTATAAATGATCATGTATTTAGTTTTATTGGTGTTTTGTTCCAGTCCAAATTTCTTAGTGTAATTCTACTTTATTCTACTGGGAATTTTTCCCTCTGGTTCTCCTGCAACAAGTTTTCCTACCCACTGCAAGCCTGACAAATTAACTAGGTAACCACTGTGGACATAAGCTCTCCACACATCTCAAACCTGAGCTAATATTTTCCAATCATTTCCTGCATAATTCACCTCTTTCAAATAATAGATGATTTTTTTATCCTCCCTCATTCTATTGGTGACTTTCCCTTTGGTTTTCCCACAAGTTTTTCTGCCCATTACAGTTTAACAAACTAACTGCCACTAAGGACATAAGCTCTCTCTATCCTGAGCTAATGTTTTCCAATTAATCCCTGTATATATATATATAGGGTTACCCATACTGGACTGGTCGAAGGTGATAAGCCAGAAGAAAAAAGTACCTTGGTCTAAAGAGTGACGATCTTTCAACCGTAAAAATTCAACCGTCAAGAAACGCAGACATGGGTTCCACTGGAGTAAGATTTTCCGGAGGTAAAATAGTCCCCCCATTCAGTTCTCCAGGTGGGGACTACTTCAGGGAATCCATGCCAAAGGCTCAAACACAGGGACATGTTCCTAGGAATGTTATGACTTTATACAATAGTGGGGCGCTAGAGGTATTAGATAAATCACTCTTGGATATAGTTGCTTTATAGGAAGTTAGATGGCAAGGAGAAAGTAGTCAGGAATTAGGAAGCTTTGCATTATACTACGGGGATGCAGAAAGACCTGAATTTGGAACAGGATTTCTAGTCCAAAGGAGGATCCTGTCTGCTATCCAAGATACGAGGGTCATACTGAAAGTCGTGAGCAACCCATTGTTAAAATTCAAATTTCAACAATGTAACGAAAACAACTGCAGGATCGTAATCTACAGACTTTATACCACAACAATGCCATTTTGTGGCATCATAGCTTCTATCATGTGACTACACACAGTGTTTCCAAAATGGCAGACATCAATGTTTCGTTTCGACAGCGCACTGTCATTGAATTCCTTGTTAAAGAGGAACAATCTGCTGTTGATATTCACCAAAGACTTCAATATGCTTACGGAGATGCCTGCATGGCTGCCAGCAGTGTTAGGAGATGGGTGAAACATTTTAAAGATGGGAACACGAGTATCAAAGATGAGCCTCGTAGTGGTCGCCCACGCTCTGCCTCCACGGATTGCAACAAGGAAAGAGTTAATGTGCTCATTAGAGACGACAGATGTATCACAGTGAATGAAATCGCTACAAAACTTGCAGTAGGACACAGTGCAGTGCAAGAAATGATTCACAGCTTAGGTTACCAAAAAGTTAGTGCCCGTTGGGTTCCACGTTTATTGAGTGAAGACCACAAATTTCAGAGAAGAACCGTCACCCATAACCTTCTTCAGAGATTTCGAAATGAAGGTGATGATTTTTGACAAGTATTGTGACAGGCGACAAAAGCTGGTTTCATCGCTATGATCCAGAAACAAAACGCCACAGAGTATGGAATGGCACCACGAATTTGCCATTAAAGAAAAAAGCGAAGATAGTGCAATCTGTTGGGAAAGTTATGGGCAGCGTCTTCTGGGATGCGCAAGGTTGCATTCTGGTTGAATTTCTTGAACCTGGACAAACCATAAATGCTGCCCGCCATATCCAGACACTTGTGAAGCTCCGTCGTGCATTGCACGACAAACGCCCTGGAAGGAAGGTCATTCTGTAACACGATAACGCGCGTCCTCCACACTGCTCGTGCCACTGAGGAGAAGATCAGGACATTTGGGTGGGAAACTCTTTCACATCCTCCCTATAGTCCCGATTTGGCACCCTCCGACTACCATCTTTTCGGTTCTGTGAAGGAGCAGATGAGAGGCCAACGCTACGAGACGCTGGAGGATATTCGGAAAGCAGTGCGTCAGTGTCTTCGAGCAGCTGGAACGGACTTCTATATAAGGGAATTTTCAAGCTTGTAGAACGCTGGACAAAATGTGTGCAAAGAAATGGAAACTATGTTGAAAAGTAGCACAAAGGTCTGTAGATTAACATGGTGTACTTGGTTTGTCTAAAATAAATATTATGATTGTTTAAAAAAATGTTGCTCATGACTTTCAGTATGACCCTCGTATTAAGTTTGACAGGGATGTATGGAGAGCTTGTGTCCGCACAGCCAAGAACCTACGGGCTTGAATGTGCCAGTGAGTTAGTTTTTTATAATTCACCTCTCTTAAATAATGGTTAATGTTATTCTCCCCACATTATTATACTGGAATCTTTCCATCTGGTTTTCTTACAAGTTTGCTGCCATCAAGTGTAATTGACTGGCAAAATGAACATATGCTCTCTATATACATGTATATCCTGAGATATTTTTTATAATTATTCCCTGTATAATTCACCTCCCTTAAGTCATTGTTAATGTTATTCTCCCACTTCATTCTTAGCCTACCTAATAGTCACTTTCCTTCTGGTTGCTTTTTGTATTTTCTCATTATCACCTTATACTACATCATCAGCCTATACTAATAGATCAATAATACCATTGAGTTTGTATGCCCTCTTTACTCTCAAAAGATTTGATTGCAAGCTCTATTACAGAATTGAGTAGCAGAGCAGATAGTGCATCTCCTTGTGAATTTCAAAAGCATCTTAAAAGTGATTGCCTACCCACATCCTACTCCTTGTGCCATTTAGACACATTCGAATAAGTCTAACTTTTTAGAATTCTGAATTTCAGCAGGATACTATACAACTTCTCTTATTTAATTGAATTGTATGCCTTTGTGAAGTTTTATATATATTTGATACACAGGGTTATTCAGAAAGAAGGAACAGACTTCAAACTTTTATTTCTTCCAAACTGCAAAAAATAGAAACGCAATTCCAATGTGAAAGAGAAAAGTTTGAAGTTCCAATCACGGCCGCAATGGCGCTGTTGCTTGAAGTTGCAATCATGGTTGCATTGGTGCTGTTGGATTGGAAGAGGAGGAGCAGAAGATCAACTTCATCGCTGGTGCCCTCCCAGGTCACCATACCTAACCCCTTGTGATTTTTATCTGTGGGTTACATAAAATACCATGTTTTTTATCCCCTATGCCTGACACTCTTGAAAATCTGTGACATCGAATTGTTAAAGCTGTGAATTCAATAACTAGAGACCAGCTGATTTGTGTGTGGCAAGAAATGAGCCACCATTTTGATATTTGTCGTGCAACACATGGTGCTCATATTGAATGCATAAAATAGTGAAATTTGAACTTTTCTCTTTCCAGGAACGTTGGAATTGTGTTTCTATTTTTTGTAGTTTTGAAGAAATAAATGTTTGAAGTCTGTTCCATTTTTCTGAATAGCCCCATACAGTGTTATTTCTTTTCTAGAATATATCTTATGCTAAAAGTTTGATCTATTGTAAACCTCTTTCCACTAAATGCACATTGATAATCACCTATTATGTCATTAATGTAGGGATAATATCTTTATACTAACACATTTGCAGAATGTTGTACGAAGTTGAAATTTAATGAAATATCTACAGTTCTTGCAATCATTTTTATCTCATTTCTTATATATTGATAAAGTAATTGATTATTTTCATTCATTTGGAGGAACCTCTTTCTCCCTATTCATACTAAACAACTGATATATTTCAAATTCCCTCCCTCCTACTTTTGTCAGTTCTGCTGGAATACGATCTGAGCCTAATGCTTCGTACATCTTTAATTTTTCTATCGCCATTTCAACCTCTAATGCACTTAATTCTGTGACTAATGTCTGCTGTCTGTAAATTATCCTCTTCAAAAATCCTGTTCTATAATACATTTAATAGCTATTAATTTTTTTATTGTTTTCATCTATTTGGTATAGTCTTGAAATCTGCAATCATATCCCTATTTTCATTCCTGTATATTTGTTCTATCCTGAAACTCTTTCCTTTTCTATCCTAACACCCTGATTTAATTATCTGATGTTTTTAATTTTGCATTCATTTCAACATCTGAATCTTCTCTTTTAAACATTCCTTCTTTTAATCTTTAAAATCTAGTGGTTTTCAACATGATGTAACACAAATTTTCATACATTTTTATTATATTTTCACTTTACAAGTCACCCCTGTTTCAACATTTTTTTTCTTCTTCAATTAAGTTCATTATTTTTTTAATTTTCTAATCAGCAACTGTCTAATTTCTAATATTATAATTCATAATAATTTCTGTTCACAGAAAAATTTGTATTAAAGCTTTTATTATGTCATTTTAAATACTGGAGAATAAATATTAATGAAAATGGCTACATAAAGAGGAATATGTTGTTAAGAGGGATAAAAACTGTCTTGTTATAAAGAGTAATATATCTGATTCTAATTATTTGATGTTATTACAGTTTTGTGTTAAGTTAAGAGTACATTTAGTTTTAAATTTATGTATATATAGTTGCCGACGATCAAAACCTCTTAACTCGATCCAAGAGTAAAATCTGGCTTTTTGTATTATTCAATAAGCAAAGGCATCGTCTTGCATGCTGTTAAACCCTTGTAACTCCAAGATCATTTTGCTGCCTTCTATTAATGATAACAAAAACCATGCATTTCCTCAGCTATTAACCTCAGGACCAAAAACTCGCATCTCCAATTGGGAGAAATCTGACCCATGCCTCCACCCCTTGGGATACCTCGGTCAGAGACCATACTTCCAAGTCCCAGATACTTATCTTCCCTTAACTATCGCGTCCATGTTCAAGGTTCTCAGCAATAAAATCAACACCTCAGGGAGAAGGTGTTGGAGTCACAACTTCAGGGCAATTGCTGAGCTATATAGTACGTCAGGTCGCTCAATCCTGACGACCCCACAGTTGGTCCACGGGCTCCTCGAGCCTAGCCAGGAGGACTGTTGTCACAGATCCACCAACCATTCCCCTGTTCTACCTCCAGGGACGCATCCTGCAGCTGTTGTGAGACTGGCTAGGGCTTGAATCCTCAAGCCCCACAGTGTGAGACTTTAGTACATCCATGTGCTCATCTCCTGGTGATCCCACAGTTTGTCCATGAGCCCGTAGGCTTAGCTGGAAACCAGCACAGTGCATTATGAGCTCTTTTAATAAATATGTACAATTGACCTACCCCCTTATTCTCACATACATATTTTATACAATATTTATTAAAGAACCTTAGCCATGTCGTACATCTGAAGTCCATTATAAAGTCACATTTTTAAAACGTTTATTAGAAATGGCTGTACACTAACATCACTCTTCCTAACCTAACAAATCTTAGAATTTTATCACTTCTAGTAGGTTTTCTTTGAAAATAGATTCACATTAAAAACGTAAACAAACTTGAATTTACTTACAAATTAGAGTAAAATAAAATCTAAGTAATGATTTTAACTATCGATAATATATAATTTTTACAGTACCGTCTACAGAGAGCGAAAGGATAGCAGTTAAAAAATTTAAATTTACAAAATGGCAATTTCCCATAATCCTGAGTGAACACGCTGTGCACGACGCCGTGTGCCTTGCATTTGTTTTATTTAGTTACATATTCTGTTACTAAGAAACAGCGCTACCATTGTAGCTTGCTCATTGTAGTTCATCGTAAACGACCGAAATTTTTTAGGTGTCACTGTACTCAGTTTCCCCTCTATTCGAAATTTCTCTATGACACTGTATGGTCTCATAACTAACCTTCATTTCAAAACCAACAGGCTCGTGTGTATACACAAAAATCACGTGTCTCAGAAGAAGAAACTTTATGGATTTCAAGTAAATTAGTTTGACATTTTCCAACTTCTACAAACATTTTACATGGTGAATTTGATGTGTACAATTATGAAAATAAAAAAATAAAAAAAAAGGGTAATAGTAATAATAATAATGATGATAATAATAATGGTAATGATAATAAATATAAATATAATAATGATAAATATAAAAATAATAAATACATTAATAATAATAATAATAATAATAATAATAATAATAATAAATACAATAATAATAATAAATACAATAATAATAATAAATACAATAATAATAATAATAATAAATACAATAATAATAATAATAAATACAATAATAATAAATACAACAACAATAATAATAAATACAATAATAATAATACATACAATAATAATAATAAATACAATAATAATAACAATAATAATAAATACAATAATAATAAATATAATAATAACAATCATAATTATAATAATAATAATAAAAGTAAAGTAAAGTGATCCCACAACAGGCCCGGAGACCCTTGGGGTAAAAGGAGGTTAAGCCTCCCACTTTTTCTAGACAATCGGCACTTTATGTCAGCCGGGTTGTCAGCCCTGCGTGACGGCCGCATTTACCCCAGAACAAGCGTCTGGTACTCATTTCCGTTGGAGGTTGAGTCGACCCCAGGGCCATAGTGCCGCCAGAGGGTTTGGGTCAGTATAAAAAATCCTGACCCCAACGAGACTTGAACCCTCGACCCTCCGGCTTGTAGCTCAGTGCCTTAACCACTACGCTACGGCGTGCCCCAATAAAAATAATAATAATAATAATAATAAAAATAAAAATAAATAATCAAAAAAATAATAAAAATAATAATAAAAAAATAATAATGATAAAAATAATAATAAAAAAATAATAACAATAATAATAAACATAAAAATAATAATAATAATAATAAAATAATAATCATCACATTAGAGAATGCACAGTAAGAAAAGAAGAATATAAATGTATTAATTGTGTTAATCACAATAAATACAATAAAATGGCACTGGTAAATGAGAATCACTCTTCACTTGATAAAGAATGTAATATTTATAAGGCAATGTTAAATAAGTATATTCTTATCACAGATTATTAATATGGCTACAAGTCATAATATAGGTGCGAATAATAACCAGTCTCATACATTAAAATGTCTCCAACTTAACATGCAACATTCTAGGAATGCAACCAACAATTTAGTGCAAATTATAAGCGAACAAAACACAGACTTAATATTTATGCAGGAACCGTATGTTATAAATAATCAACTGGCAGGTCTCCCCAAGACGTTTGTAACATTTACAGGGGGAACCGGGAGAAAACATACTGCAATAATAACTAATAATAACAAAATGGATACAATAGCAATTAACCAGCTAAGTAACACGGACTGTGTTGTAGTAGAAATCATTACCAGCAACAAAAAATTTTATGCAGCGAGCTTATACTTTGATATCGAAAGAGACATAGAAAGAGATATACAACATATTGAAACTATAATACATCATGCAAAGGACTTTGGAGTATTAATCGCAGTTGACACAAATGCTAGGAGCATCACGTGGTTCGACAATAAAACGAACCACCGAGGTAAAAAAATTGAAGGATTTATAACTACCAGGAACTTAATAATAATTAACGATGATAATGGAATCCCAACATTTGAGACTAGTAGAGCTAGCAGTCGAGTTGACTTAACAATCTCCACTTCTAATCTCTTTCAATCTGTTATTGAGTGGACCAGCGGAGAGGAGGAAAGTTGCTCTGACCACAAACTCATCTCTTTCAAAATAGCAGATAATAATGAATACAGAACACCTGGACAGAATAATTATCCACGATACATAATAAAAGAAGAAAACTTCCACAAATTTGATGAAAGCCTGATGGAAACGATCAGAGCCACGTTTAGTTGTACAACAAAAGATACTATAATTGTTGAAAAAGAACTAACAGAGAAACTTAAGAAAACAAACCACACTAATGAGGTCATAGAAGATTTCTTTTCCTGCATTCAAATAGCAAGTAGATTGGCATTCCGACCAAAGAATATATGTAAAAAAAGGAAAGGTAGATCTGTCCCTTGGTGGATAAATGAATTAACGATTCTACGTAAAAAAACAAACGCAATGAGGCGAAGATACCAAAGAACGCAGAACAATTCAAAACTAAGAGAAGAGAGAAAGAACCTCTACCAAGAAGGCAAACGGGCGTATCAAGCTAAGCTCCAAGAGGGAAAAACAAAGTCATGGAGAAATGCTTGTACAGTTACACCTGGATCCAATCCATGGAACATAGTTTACAAAAGCCTATCTGGAAAAACTAGAAATAAGACTTCCTTGACTACACTTAGGATGCCAGAAGGGCTATATACCAAGGACATGGAAAGTACAGTAAAACATATCATGGATTATTTTGTACCTGAGGACAATGAAGAAAATGATAATAAATATCATTCAGAAATTAGAAAACTTATAATAGACCCACCAGAAGAAGCAGATGACAGAGAATTCACAAAGGAGGAAATCCTCGCTGTGCTCAAGAAATTTGATCCTAAAAAAAAACACCTGGGGAAGATGGCATACTACTACGAGTATTCAAACTTATCCCTAACTTATTTACAGAACTGTACAATACATGCTTGCAAAAAGGTTGCTTCCCAAAAATGTGGAAAAAATCAATAATAGTTCCAATCACTAAATCAGGCAAGGAGCATACTAATGAAGTGTCAAAATACAGACCAATAAGCCTCCTCAATGTAGCGGGAAAAGTACTGGAGAAGCTACTCATCGATAGAATTCTACATCACATGTACAAGAATAAATTACTTAATAACAACCAATTTGGATTCACCCCACAAGTAGGAACAATAGAAGCAGTAATGGAGGTTACAAAAACCATTAAACAGAGCCTGAATATAAAACAAAGTGTAGTTCTGGTAAGTCTAGATGTTAAAGGTGCATTCGACGCGGCATGGTGGCCGAGCATACTATACAATCTAAAACAACTTAAATGTCCAAAAAATCTATACATTTTAGCACAGAATTATTTCAGAGACAGATCAGCAATGTTCTCAGTGAATACGCTTAGAGTTACAAAGCAAGTAACCAAAGGATGCCCACAAGGATCCTGTAGCGGACCTGGCTTTTGGACTATCATGTACAACTCACTGTTGAACCTTAACTTCTCAAATCACTCTAATGTTATCGCTTTCGCTGACGACCTAATACTTCTCTCAACAGGAAGTAACGACAATGAGGCAGAAAATTACGCAAATACTGACATAAGAAAAATAGAATTATGGGCTAACAATAACAAAATCACATTCAATGAATCCAAGTCCACAGCAATGTTAATATCAAGAAAAAGGACCTCCATTAATAAAAATATCAGTGTATACGTCAACCATGAACGCATCAAGCAAGTTCAAGAAATGAAATATTTAGGAATCCACCTCAATTGCAAACTAAGCTTTGATAAACACATTGAGATAACAACGAACAAGGCTATGAGCCTAATGAACATGTTAAGAAGGGCAGCTAGAATGCAGTGGGGACTAGGACATAAAGCATTAAAGACTATATACAATGGAGCAATCTTGCCTATGTTAACATATGGGGCCCCAATATGGGAGGAAGAATTAAGAAAACAAAAAAATTTAAAAAAAGCTGAAGAGGGTTCAAAGAATTATAAATGTCACCATAGCCAAAGCCTATAAAACATTACCATATGAAGTATCTTGTATCATAGCTGGAATTAAACCCATAACTATCAGTATACAAGAAACAGCCCAGTTATATAGAGCCATACACGATGACCACACAAACATTGACGCACCACTCAAAAAGGAGGAGTGGCCACATCCGGCAGAAAGAATTAATGTGGACGACATTGAAGAATCGAACAACTACAAAATAAAAATATACACTGATGGCAGTAAATTCCAAGGAATGGTAGGGGCTGCTGCAGTTATCTTGAAAAACGGAAAATTAGAGCATACAATAAAAGCCAAACTGTCCAATCGTTGCTCAAATAATCAAGCTGAACAGATAGGAATTCTTAAAGCTCTAGAAGCAATACCATCAATTGACCAAAACAGCTCTGAAAAAAGTCTTGTTGCAGTTTATACAGATAGTCAAGTTACTCTCGACCTAATTAAAAACAACTTCAAACAGGGATATATCATATCAAAAATAAGACAAACAATAGCAAAACTCAGGGAACAAAATTGGATAGTACATTTCGGCTGGATAAAAGCACATGTTGGAATTTATGGGAATGAAATGGCAGATCAATTGGCAAAACAAGCTGCAACAGAAACCAGCGTAACCGTAGAATATACAAAAATACCTAAATCATCAATAGTTGCCCAAATAAAAGAAGAAGGAACCATTAAATGGCAGAATGAATGGGACAACGCAGATAAAGGAGCCACATGTAAGAAGTTCTTCCCATCAGTCAGAGACAGATTAAAACTTAAATGTGAAATAACTCCAGAATTTTCTGAAATGGTAACTGGTCATGGAAAAAATAAATCACATCTTTATCGTATTGGAATATTAAACAACGCAACCTGTCCATGTAGAAAAGCAATTCAAAATGTAGAACATCTCCTTTATAATTGTGAATTGCAGCAGCATTCTAGAAATAAGTTGAAAGAAGAAATCAGCAAAGAAGGAGGAACATGGCCTGTGACGGAGAAAGACCTAATACACAAATATTTAAGACATTTCAAAAAAATATATAAAAACAATAGTGTACGAAAATGAGTGATTAACAAGTGACGAAGATAAAAAAACATGTAAACAAAAACCAAATATGTGATGTTATGTAATGTTATGTTATCTGATTTTATGTTTGTTATGTTATGCATGTAATATTACTACGGTAATGGGGCATGCTGAAAAAAAAATAAATAAATAAATAATAAAAAATAATAATAATAATAATAATAATAGAAATGATAATAATATAATAATAATAATAATAGAAATAATAATAATAATAATAATAATAATAATAATAATAATAATAGAAATAATAATAATAATAATCATAATAATAATAATAATAATAATAATAATAATAATAATAATAATAAAATAATAAAATAATAATAATAATGAATAATAGAAATAATAATAATAATAATAATAGAAATAATAACAAATAATAATAATAATAGAAATTAATAATAATAATAGAAATAACTAATAAAATAAATAAATAATAATAGACAATAATACATAATAATACATAATAATAGAAATAATAATAATAATAGAAATAATAGAAATAATAATAATAATAATATTAGAAATCTATTTAGGAATCCACCTCAATTGCAAACTAAGCTTTGATAAACACATTGAGATAACAACGAACAAGCTATGAGCCTAATGAACATGTTTAAGAGGGCAGCTAGTATGCAGTGGGGGCTAGGACTATAAGCATCAAGACTATATACATGGAGCAATCTTGCCTATGTTAACATATTGGGCCCCAATATGGGAGGAAGAATTAAGAAAACAAAAAATTTAAAAACGCTGAAAGAGGGTTCAAAGAATTATAAATGTCACCATAGCCAAAGCCTATAAAACCTGACCATATGAAGTATCTTGTATCATAGCTGGAATTAAACCCATAACATCAGTATACAAGAAACAGCCCAGTTATATAGAGCCATACACGATGACCACACAAACATTGACCCCCACCACTCAAAAAGGAGGAGTGGCCATATCCGGCAGAAAGAATAATATGGACGACATTGAAGAATCGAACAACTACAAAATAAAAATATACACTGATGGTAGTAAATTCCAAGGAATGGTAGGGGCTGCTGCAGTTATCTTGAAAAACGGAAAATTAGAGCATACAATAAAAGCGAAACTGTTCAATCGTTGCTCAAATAATCAAGCTGAACAGATAGGAATTCTTAAAGCTCTAGAAGCAATACCATCAATTGACCAAAACAGCTCTGAAAAAAGTCTTGTTGCAGTTTATACAGATAGTCAAGTTACTCTCGACCTAATTAAAAACAACTTCAAACAGGGATATATCATATCAAAAATAATACAAACAATAGCAAAACTCAGGGAACAAAATTGGATAGTACATTTCGGCTGGATAAAAGCACATGTTTGGAATTTATGGGAATGAAATGGCAGATCAATTGGCAAAACAAGCTGCAATAGAAACCAGCGTGACCATAGAATATACAAAAATACCTAAAAATCATCAATAGTTGCCCAAATAAAAGAAGAAGGAACCATTAAATGGCAGAATGAATGGGACAACGCAGATAAAGGAGACCACATGTAAGAAGTTCTTCCCATCAGTCAGAGACAGATTAAAACTTAAATGTGAAATAACTCCAGAATTTTCTGAAATGGTACTGGTCATGGAAAAAATAAAACACATCTTTATCGTATTGGAAATTAAAAAACGCAACCTGTCCATGTAGAAAAGCAATTCAAAATGTAGAACATCTCCTTTATAATTGAGAATTGCAGCAGCATTCTAGAAATAAGTTGAAAGAAGAAATCAGCAAAGAAGGAGACACGGCCTGTGACGGAGAGAACCTAATACACAAATATTTAAGACATTTCAAAAAATATATAAAAACAATAGTGTACGAAAATGAGTGATTAACAAGTGACAAAGATAAAAAAAACATGTAAACAAAAACCAAATATGTGATGTTCTGTAATGTTATGTTATCTGATTTTATGTTTGTTATGTTATGCATGTAATATTACTACGGTAATGGGACATGCTGAAAAAAATAAATAAATGAAAAAAAATAATAATAAAAAATAATAATAATAATAATAAAAAATAATAATAATAAAGTGATCCCACAACAGACCCGGAGGCCCTTGGGGTAGTGGGAGGTTAGGGCTCCCACTTTTTCTAGACAATCGGCGCTTTATGTCAGCCGCCTTTACCCCCCAGAACAAGCGTCTGGTACTCATTTCCGTTAGAGGCTGAGTCGACCCCAGGGCCATAGTGCCGCCAGAGGGTTTGGGTCAGTTTAAAAATCCTGACCCCAACGGGACTTGAACCCTCGACTCTCCGTCATTTGTAGCTCAGTGCCTTAACCACCTAACGCTACAATAAACTAAACGGCGTGCATAATACATAAAAATAATACATAATAATCAATAACAATAATAATAATCCAAATAATAATAATAAAAAAATAAATAAAAATAATAAAACCTAAAGCATAATAAGAATAAAAAAATAATAAAATTAAATAATCATGAATAATAATAAAAAATAAAATAAAAATAATAATACTAAAATAATAATGAAATAATAATCCCACATAATAATACAAACTAATAATAACATACTACCTAAAACCACCTACCCCTCCTCATCATCCTTACCTAATCTCATAATCACAAATAATCAATCACTAATAATCTACTCATCACTCACAACTAATAATACAATAACTACACATAATCCCCCCATCCTAATCCCACCTCCTCAACCTCCTCCTCCTCCTACTCCACCTCATCCTCCTACTCCCACTCCTCCCCTCTCCCCCTCCTCCTCCTACTCCTCCCCCTCCTCCCCATACCCTCCTCCCCTCCCTCCTCCTCCTCCCCCTCCTCTCCCTCCACCCCCTCCCTCCTCCTCCTCCTCCCCACTCCTCCCCTCCTCCCCCCATCATCCTCCTCCCCCTCCTCCCCCCCTCCCCCCCTCCTCCCACTCCTCCCTCCTCCTCCTCCCCCCTCCTCCCCCCCTTCTCCCCCTCTCCTCCTCCCTCCTCCTCCCCCTCCTCCTCCTCCTCCTCCCCCCTCCTCCCCCGCCCCTCCTCTCCTCCTCACCCTCCCCCTCCTCCTCCCCCCGTCTCCCCCCCTCCTTCCCCCCTCCTTCCTCCTCCTCCTCCTCCCCCCCTTCTCCTCCTCCCCCTCCTCCTCCCCCCTCCCTCCTCGCTCCTCCTCCCCCTCCTCCTCCTCCTCCCCTCCTCCTCCTCCTCCTCCTCCTCCCCCCTCCTCCTCCTCCCCCCTCCTCCTCCCCCCCTCCTCCTCCCCCCTCCTCCTCGTCCTCCCCCCTCCTCCTCCTCCCCTCCTCCTCCTCCTCCCCTCCTCCTCCTCCCCCTCCTCCTCGTCCTCCCTCTCCTCCTCGTCCCCCCCCTCCCCCTCGTCCCTCCCCGCCCTCCTCCTCGTCCCTCCCCCCCCTCCTCGTCCTCCCCCCTCCTGCTCCTCCTCCTCCCGCCCTCCTCCTCCTCCCCTCCTCCTCCTCCCCCCCCTCCTCCTCCTCCCTCCTCCTCTTCCTCCTCCCCTCCTCCTCCCCCCCCTCCTCCTCCTCCTCCTCCCTCCTCCTCCTCCCCCCCCTCCTCCTCCTCCTCCTCCCCTCCTCCTCCCCCTCCCCCTCCTCCTCCCCCTCCCCCCTCCTCCTCCTCCTCCCCTCCTCCTCCTCCTCCTCCTCCCCTCCTCCTCCTCCTCCTCCCTCCTCCTCCTCCCCTCCTCCTCCTCCCCTCCTCCTCCTCCCCTCCTCCTCCTCCCCTCCTACCTCCCCCTCCCCCTCCCCCCCCCCCCCCCCCCCCCCCCCCCCCCCCCCCCCCCCCCCCCCCCCCCCCCCCTCCCCCCCTCCCCCCCCCCCCCCCCCCCCCCCCCCCCCCCCCCCCCCCCCCCCCCCCCCCCCCCCCCCCCCCCCCCCCCCCCCCCCCCCCCCCCCTCCTCCTCCTCCTCCTCCTCCTACTCCTCCTCCTCCTCCTCCTCCTCTCTCCTGCTCCTCCCCCTTTCTGTCCTGCATACTACCAACACAGGTGTTGAGCAACATATCTATGAAATCCAGATGTAATAAAACAGTGCAAGTCTTGTAGGCTGCTATGGGTAGAGCATGTGGCACGAATAGGAAATTATATAGGAACTTTGTATACGAAAACCAGAAGCAAAGTGCCCAGTAGGGAGGGATAACCATGAGGTGTAAGAAAAATATTAACCAGGATTGAGGGATGTAAATTATACAGGACTCTCACTGCTGGGGTCCCGAGATCCAGTCTCGGTCACTCTATGTTGGTTTCATGGCAGACGAAACGGAGCTTGGGCAGGTTTTTTTCGGAGTTTTCACCCGTTTTCCCTGCCACAATTTCATTCCACCATTTCTCCATACTCATCACATTCATTTTGTTTCATCTGCCCCCGTGATGGTGCATCAGGCATGGTCAACCACACCATTGTCATTCATAGATCTCTATATATAGGGGCTTCATCTCATCTCATCCTCGACCTGACCCTGAGTTGAGGATATTATTATAAATTATACAGGAATAATTGGAAAACATTATTTGGGATAGCAATGTATGGAGTGGTTATGTACACATGACCATGACCTCCATGTTCGATGGTGCCATTAATTTCAAGACAACACAAAACAAGTTGGTTTCCAATGTCTCAATTTTTTTTTTTAATTTTCCCTTTCATTGAATATTTTAATAATAAATTCCAATCTCTCTACCTTCCAAATCAAGATATTGTAAATGATGAATCATTATGGTTATGGAAGGGGCAAACGATTCCCTCCACTTAAAAGTGCCAAATTTGATGTTAAAACATATGAATTGTGTGAGTCTAGAACTGGATATGTGATTTCGAGGCAGCATGCTGCCTTGTCTCGCAGCTGACCAAGGTTCGATTCCCGGTCAGGAAAAGCTTCCTGGGTGAGGTTTTTTGGGGTTTTTCCTGACCTGTATGACAAATGTCAGGAAGCTTTAGGGCCCCAACGGTACCCAAAAATCATGCTGCCATCACTATCATTCACCGGTGTGTAAGCTACCACACCTATAATTCCCTAGTAAAGCTGCAAAGCATAGAATGAAAATGCTGTAATTGCAGTGAAAGACCTGCCCTTGGGCAGAACACTATAGAATAGAATAGAATGGTCATTCATTGTTTATATTATAATAATCAGAATTTTATATGTATCTAAAATAAGTTACTGGGTGAGTAGAGTTTTATAAATACTACTGCACAGGGGTACTGCATGGACTTTTAAATGACCGCACAGAAGGGAGGAAACTGGTCTCGTATAAGTACGGCAAACCACGCTGAGGAGTTAAATCATTTAAATATAATCACAATATCATACTCATTCCTTTTAAGGTATATATTATTTTTGTAAGTGTCCCTACTCTCCTCAATGTTGGCATGAAAAGGGACAGGTGGTTATTTTCATTGTATTCCCTAATCAAACATATTGTGGGATGAATAAAAAGACAATTTATCTTCTTTTTAAACATTTTTATATTTTTCCACCCTTATCTCTACAAAAGTTGACCATAAATTGATATCCAAATTATATATCTTTTATAAAATTTAAATATTTTCTAATTTGTCTTTGATTATAGTTATTTTGCATTTCTGCTATTTTCTCATTTTCCCCAAGTCCTCTTTTTCTTCTGCAGATTATACTAACACTTCTCAGTTATCTTTTCTCTTAATAATTTTTAACACTTGCTCTTGGCCTCTGGAGCACTTTAACTTGTCTCCTATTTTCTCCTTCTATGCTATTCTTTGTTATACCAGCTTGACCTCTCTGCTTGGCTCTAAAACATCCTGTTTTTTCTGCTTTACCTCTTAAAATAGTTTTGATACATTCCCATTCTTCTTTGATGCTGTTCCAGAAATAAACAGAATAAGTTATATGACCTTGGTTTGATTCTTGCATATGGTAATTGGTTGAACAGAGAAAGGGAAAGTTATGAGTAGATATCAGATTTATATGAAAATGCATGTTTTTTCTGCTTTCATACATGATATGGAAACAAAGTTCGGAGTATGTTTTAAGTTCACCTCTTTCCAAATGTAAAGTTTTATGGTACATATATTTTCATATTTAGGGTATTGTTGCATATTTCATGATTATGGTATGTTCATGCATATATCATACATTTTTATAGTAGGCCTATTGATTCATATTTTATAAATTAATATAAATACTTTTCAATTTTTATATAACATACCGTTCTCCGTATAAGCGAGGCAACTCATATTGAGCCTCTTATACACAAGTCTCAACTTGACGTGATATATTGATGTTACTCAGGATTCCCAGCCAAGATTCCCTGCACAGCATAATCATTGCCTGCTCAGTAATCAGAATTTTGTTCTACAGTTAAGTTACAGTTTGTCCTATGTGCATGTTGTAATGCTAAAATTCAGTAAATGTACTAAAAGTGAGTTTTTAAGACAGTGAGTTCAGAAATGTGGACCTTTGGATTATACTTACTTACTTATTCACTGGCACTAACGAACCCGTAGGTTCATGGCCGCACGGACACAACCTCTCCATACATCCCTATCCTGAGCTAATGCTTTCCAATCATTCCCTGTATAATCTACTTCCCTCAAATCATAGTTAATGTTATTCTCCCACTTCATTCTTGGTCTACCAACTGGGCGTTTTCCCTCTGGCTTTCCAGCAAGAAGCTTCCATGCAAGTCTTTCATTCCCCATACGTGCAACATGTCCTGCCCATCACAGTCTAAGAGACTTAACTGTTCTTATTATATCTGGCTTCCTATAAAGACCATGTAGTTCATTGTTATGAAGTCTTCTCCATTCACCTGTCTGTTCATCTCTCTTTGGTCCAAACATTTTCCTAAGTACTTTATTCTCAAACACTTGTAATCTCCTTTCCTCCCTTGAAGTAAGAGTCCATGTTTCGTACCCATATAATATAACTGATACAATAATAGTTTTATATATTTTCAGTTTAATGTTTTTTGAAAGGAGTTGGGACATCAAGAGTCTCTGCAATGTGTAATAGCACACATTTCCAGAATTGAGTCTATGTTTAATTCCTTTGTGCATCTCATTCCTATTTGTGATTATTGATCCTAGGTATTTGAATTCAGTCACTTCCTCAAAATTTCCCTCATTTGTCATTAGCTGTCCTATGTGTGACCATATATTTAGTTTTATTGATATTTACTTCCAGTCCTAATTTCTTCGTGTTACTCAATAGTGTGTGCATGCTGTCCTTTAGTGTCTCCTCACTATCGGCCAACAATACTACATCATCAGCGTAAACTAACAGCTTATTTGGATTATACTACAGACGAAAATTAATTTTTTGTCAAGTGTGTGATAAACAAATTGAGTGTGAGAAAAAATTCAGTTAAGCCAACATTAAACTACAAATCAACATCTTGCGGCTAAAAAGAAACAAAGTTCCTTGTAGCAAACATTATTGACACAGCAAACTCCCTTCATATAATATGAAAAACAAATTTTCCAGTGATTTACGAGTTTGCCATGCGCTAATTGCAGCAAATATACCGTGGAATTCACTTAGCAATCCCACATTTCTTAGATAAATATTGTAAACAAAGCAATCCAAATGAATCAACCCTCAGGAAAAACAGTCTTGAAGACTGTTACTGTACAATCATTAAGAAATCCAAGATAATTTGAAAGACTGCCTTATATGGGGTGTGGTAAATAAAATTACTGACTCATGTGGACGCCACGTGGCAAATTTTCTAGTGAGTAAACTCAGTGAAGACGAGCCAGGAAAGCCCTTTTTTTATTGCTTCTAGGGTCTTAGAGAAAACTAATAATTCCACAATTCCTCGCTTTGTGAACGATGCTTTAAGAATATTATGGCCAGAAGAGGGCAATGAACATAAATTTTGGGTTTTACTTTCAGACGCTGCAGCCTATATGCTGTGAGTTGCTTCATCACTGAAAATATTTTATCCCCATTTAATCCAAGTTACATGTATTGTTCATGTACTTCAAAGGGTAGTAGAAGTTATCCAGGAATAGTTTCTTGAAGTAAATGCCTTAATTTCTACAATGAAGGTCTTTGTAAAAGCTCCTGTCCAAGTAGATACTTATAAGGAAAACTCCCGGTCTATCCCTGGAACCAATTCTTATCCGCTGGGGTACATGGATAAGCACTGCTCTCTTTTATGATGACACTTTCACTGCAGTTAAAGAAGTTGTTTGCAGTCTAAATCCAAATGAATCTTTGGTAATTAAACGTTCACAAGACACTTTCAAAATGAAACATTATTATAAAAGCGCATTTCAAAATTATACCTCGTTCAATACAAAAACTAGAAACACATGGTTTGTCCCTTCATGCATTTATATCAATCTTTGAGGAAGCAAAAAGTGAACTTCGGTATGCCCCTCCAAAATATGAGGAAATATCGAGTGTAAAACTCTCCAGTGTATTACAAAGAAATCCCGATTTTAATATTTTATGCTCTTTTAACAATATCTCCAAGGTAACGGCATGGAGCTTCCAGAGGAAATTCCTCCAGAGCTTGGTAGCGCTCATAAATATTGTCCAATCACATCTGTGGATGCTGAGAGGTCCATCTCTGCATACAAACTCATATTATCTGACAAACGTCATAAATTCACTCCTGAAAATTTGGAAAAAAATTAGATTGTATATTGTAAATCAAATTATATAATTTTAGCTGATGATAACGTTCCACAAGAACATATTACTAATATCTTCAACATCTATAAAGATAATGAAATCTCTGTTAAACAAGATGGCAAATTATCTTCTTGGGAAAAGATCAACACTGGAGTAAGACAGGGATGTGGACTTTCACCGGTGCTTTTCATTATATATATGAACAAATTAATAAACAAATGGAGGAAAACACAACGAGGATATATACCCATCAATAGGAACCTCAAACTTGATGCTATTCTTTTTGCAGACGATTTAGCTCTTCTGGCACCTTCCAAAAATGATTTGCAACGATCAATTTATAATTTACAAAAAATAAGTGCCAAATTTAATATGGAAATATCAATTAACAAAACTAAAATTATGGCATTTCATGGGAAGGACCCCATACAAAGTAAAATCTTTCTCTAGAATAAAATTTTAGAGAGATCTAATCAATTTAAATATCTTGGATATTATCTTTCTATCTGGGATGAAAAGGATATCCCTGAAAAAATTACTAGTTATAATAAAAGTTTAGGAATTATTAATCAAGTTATGAAACCATTCCTTGTACAAAAAAACACCAGATTACGTTTATATAACACTTTGGCTAGATCAGTGTTGACCTATGGTAGTGAAGCATGGACACTAAAAAGACAACATGAAAGCAGAATAACGGCTTGTGAAATGAGATTCATGCGCAGAACAGCGGGTTACACCAGATGGGATCGGAAAAGGAACACCGATATCTTAAAAGAATTGAAGACTACACCAATTTTGGAATATATTAAACAGTACCAACTAAATTGGAAACACCATCTTGAAAGAATGAGTTCAAATCGGATCCCCAAAGCTGTTTATAATTATATACCAAGAGGACGAAGATCACTGGGCCATCCTATGAAACGCTGGAAGGAAAATTTTCTATAGGATCGTAACAGGCCTTGGTCTAATACTTGGAAGGAAGAAGAAGAAGAAATCAAATTATAGCCCCCAGGATGACATAAGGAAGAAGATATAATGTGAACAGATCTATAAAACTGTTTACCTATATATGTGTGGTTGTATTAGCATATTTTAGTGTATATTTTAAAGCATAAATTCATGCATATTTTAGATGTTTTAGTGCATGTAAATTCGATGTCTAGTTATGAGAAATGGAAATAATTATTCTCTGATCTCTTGAATAAAGAGGTTGGTGGTAAGGAGCAGGATAGGCTTGCCAGGTTTTTAAAATGACAATAAGACACCCCAGATACACTAATATTGACATACTGCTTTTTATCAATCAGTTTATTTTTATAGGTATTTGAAATGCCTTATTCCAAATATTACACTGTTCTCTTTACAAATCCTCAAAAATTAGGCCAAGTTGAACTAAAAAAAAAGTAATACAATTTATTTTTTAAATTAGGATTACACACGATTACAATAACATGCATAAAGAAAATCACAAAATTTATTATCTGTTTTAATCTTCTACATTAAATTAATATACCAGTAATTAATATTGTTAATTAATGTTAATTACATTAAAATATAAAATATTTATATTTGAAGAGAAAAATTTTCGCCTAGACCGAGACTCGAACCCGGGACCCTTGGCTTACCGGGCCAAATGCTCTACCAACTGAGCTACCGAGGCGAGTCACGATCTAGACGCAAATTTTTCTCTTATATACGTTGTAATTCCCTATCGCCAAATGCTTTTGAAACCATTGCTTCTATCTTTGCAAATAGCGGCTTCTTAGTTAAGAAGACATTTATTGGGAATTTAACATTACTTTATAAAACTAGTAAGGCTTCTAATGATGTTTTTATTATTGATTTAACATTTCTCACTGAAAGGTAAATTATATTTGAAGAGAAAAATTTTCGCCCAGACCGAGGCTCGAACCCGGGACCCTTGGCTTACCGGGCCAAATGCTCTACCAACTGAGCTACCGAGGTAAGTCATGATCTAGACGCAAATTTTTCTCTTATATACGTTGTAATGAGAAATGTTAAATCAATAATAAAATCATCATTAGAAGCCTTACTAGTTTTATAAAGTAATGTTAAATTCCCAATAAATGTCTTCTTAACTAAGAAGCCGCCATTTGCAAAGATAGAAGCAATGGTTTCAAAAGCATTTGGCGATAGGGAATTACAACGTATATAAGAGAAAAATTTGCATCTAGGTCCTAACTCGCCTCAGTAGCTCAGTTGGTAGAGCATTTGGCCCGGTAAGCCAAGGGTCCCGGGTTCGAGTCTCGGTCTGGGCGAAAATTTTTCTCTTCAAATATAATTTACCTTTCAGTGAAAAATGTTAAATCAATAATAAAAACATCATATAAAATATTGCTAATTCTTGTTTTTAAAGGTCCACTATTATCTTCAATAATGATAATGTAAGTTTCATAAAAGACAATGATAGTGAGACAAGCCATATACGAATGTTAAAGCATTTCTCAAGCCTCAAACCTCTCGCTGAGGCTCGAAAACACACATTTATCAAAGACGAGCTTTCAGGTTCGTAAAGTAGACATCTAATGGAGAGAAGTTGTACTATCCACTCTTCTACACATCACAGTCAATGACAATGCGTGCATCAAGCTTCCTAGCTCGAAATAAAGGCCCATAAAGTGATCTCTAGTATACATTCCAATAGTTGACCATTTAAGGAAAATATTTTGAGAAAATATTAAATTGAATTTTTCTATAAGAGGCAAGATAATTAATATATTTAGGAAGTAACACTATGGGGTTTTATTTTAAAAATAATTAAATGAATCACATTTTACATCTAAGTCAGATGCCAGATGACAATGAAAGAAATTTACTTTCGAAATCAGTCCTGAATTTTACAAAAATCTGAGGTAAGGTGTAAAATCTGATTCATTTAATTATCATTATATAAGACAAATTTTTACACAACACAAAGACTTAGGTATTCTTCCACATAATACCATATAATGAATTTGTAAAGTACATTGTATGCAACATCTTCAAACAATAAATTAATCTGAATGCATAATCAGCCAGTAGTTGATCAAGAAAGACAATTGAATGACCAGATACATGTACAACACATACATACTTGTGAGTTGATTTTCTCCCCAGAAAATGACATCAAAACAAAGTCACCCTTTTTCAGAACATTCTTTCCTTCTGTCTGTAATAGAAATATGCCTTCCTCGTCTTCTGTGTTGGACAACTCAAGAACTCTGTCCCCACTATCTCCCCAGTCTTCATTCTCATCTGTTTCACTTAAGCTGTATATTTTCTTTTCTCTACTTTTTTCTTGACAACACTTGTCTTTATATTAATACATTTTAATTATAAGTATTATCACCCCACTATGTTGGTTGTCCAGCGGCTCGCGTTGTTTCCCTGCAGCTGTTATATATAATTAAATACAAAGATGCCGACTACTGCTATGTGAACGTTAATCATTGTCAAGAATTGTCGCGGCACCAGCTTTTATATAAACAGACAACCATC
Source organism: Diploptera punctata (assembly GCA_030220185.1). Lineage (NCBI taxonomy): Eukaryota > Metazoa > Arthropoda > Insecta > Blattodea > Blaberidae > Diploptera > Diploptera punctata. The sequence continues at coordinate 367,759 of JASPKZ010008621.1, read as the reverse complement.
ATAGTGAGGCGATAATAATATTAGGAGGTTCTTTTTAATACTAACGTGAGTTTTTAACATCTTACTTCATAATTTGGTTGTGTTCTTGAGAACATGTTTCAATATGGGTGCATATTATCTTCAGCTCATTCTCAAGAACGCAACCAAATTACGAGGTAAGATGTTAAAACTCATATTAATTACCAAATTAATATTAAGAAGCTAAAGCTATTACTATGATTGAAATAAATGAATTAATGTACACAACTAAACTATCGTAATCAATGGTAAAGAGAAAAAAAAAATTCTTAATATTAATTTAATAAATAATGCTATAGCTGTGTGGAGTCCCTTCATGTCTTCTTAATGTAGAAGCCATTCAATGTTTATTTGTGAAATGACGATTCATTGCACTGAATGTGGGACCAAGGGAGTAAGGTGAAGGGAGGATTTATGCTTGGATGGGAATGTAGCTTGAATTAGCACAGAAGTCAGAGCATCAGCACACAAAGCTGAAGATTTGTGGTTCGATTCCCAGTTCAGGCAAAAATTATTCTCTTTATCATTGATTACAATAGTTTACTTATGAACATTAATTTACTTATTTCAATCATAGTAATAGTTTTAGCTTCTTAATATTAATTTAATAAATAATGCTATAGCTATGTGGTGCCCCTTCATGTCTTCTTAATGTAGAAACCATTCAATGTGTATTTGTGAATGATGATTTATTGCATTGAATGTGAGACCAAGAGAGTAAGGTAAAGGAAGGATTTATGCTTGGATAGGAATGAAGCCTGAATTAGCTGAGAGGTCAGAGTATCAGCACATAAAGCTGAAGGTTCGGGGTTTGATTCCAGGTAAGGTAAAAATTTGTCTCTTTACCATTGATTACTCACATCAATACTCGAGTCTTTCTTTATTCTAGTACCTGTTTCTGCTTTCTTTCAATCCATCTTCTTTGTTTTGATTCCTCTTTTTCTTCCTTAATCTTTTGTTTAACTTCCCAATAAGATGCCAATTTCTTGAAGTAGCAGCATGAAGAAGTCTCTCTCTCTCTCTCCTTTTGCTTCAAAGACATTTGTGAAGACTCTGTTGGCCACAATATGTGATCTGATCACAAATGAAGGACTAATGCATGCATTTACTTGGCAAGTTCATCTGAATTCTTCTATGGAGAGAGAGTCTTAAAATTGACAGAAATCACACAATCACTATTATCAGGTGAATAAGAGATATCCACCAGAAGAATGGTTACATGTCTACACAGATGGATCTACTATTGATAACAACTCAGGATCAGGAATTACATGTGCATTATTTTCATTTTATCAACCAGCAGGATACCACACAACAAATTTTGATGCCGAAATAACGGCTATTCACATTTCACTCCAACAATTACTATACAGAATAAATAAATTTCAAAATGTTGTCATACTCTCTGGTTCTAAGGGAGCAATATATGCAATAAATTCACACAAAATGAAGTCAATCCAAATCAAAGAGTGCCACAAAATGATTAGAATAGATTTATTTAGCCTTCAAAAACTACAGAAAAGAATTCAATTGCAATGGATACCTGCACATTGTGGAATTGCTGGTAATGACACTACTGATTTTCTTGCCAAAAAAGGCTCCAACTTAATTCAGAATACAACTAAAAGTTTACCTTTCATATCCATAAAAAGACTAATTAAAAACAAATATAAAATTAAACAAAACCAAGACCTATGTAATAAAACCAAAGGCAAAAAATGGATTATTTTAGTAAAGAAACCAGATATTATTCCAGAAATTCCATGTAAAACTACAGTAGCAAAATTCAGACTGCTTATAGGGCATGATTATTTGGCCAAACACTTATATAAAATAGGAATTTACATGAATCCAAATTGTCATCTATGCAACAAAGATGAAGAAATGAATGAAGAATATTTACAAACCTCTGAAGTTTACCTGCTGGATCCACCATAGAGAAATACTGGAGAGCAAGAACGCTAATGGCTTCATTGTCAAGGCTCAGCATTTGATAACAACAACAATTATCAGGTGGAGGATAATTTGCAGTTATTACAAGCAGTTCAGTAATCTCCATCATCAGTGTTTCCGTCCGGCTTTCTCCTTCGCTTTTTAGTAATAGAAGATTCATCTGGCTGCCTTACAAGGGCTGCGCAGATATAGTTGGGTGGTAGGATTGCCACCTTACAGCCTCCCAACTTGCTTCAGCTTTGTTTTTAGGGTGCCTTCCCTTAGGTAGATTGCCTTCTCTTTGGCTCTGAGCCGGTCACAGTGTAAAATAATAGACATGGATACTGGATCAGATAGATCGCTCATGTTTTCACTTGTAGATGGTGTGAATGTTGGATCTTCTACTTCATTCACTTCAATAACCAATACATGTGGAATGTTATTGTGTACTTTTTGTCCAAGATACTGTGGAGATTGTTATTTCCATACATCAAAGAGCTTTCTTCAACTCTCAAACCCATTCCAACCAATATTATAAGCTCTTCAAAATTCTTCAGCTCAAACATTCTGTATCATTGATTCTACATACAGTAAATATACAGATTTGTACTCATTTGATTAATCTGATTTGACCTTCATCTCCAAACACTCTTGATAGATGTGAGATACATTTCTTAAAATCAGTGGTATTAACAGCAAAGGGATATAATCCACATTTTATGAGCCCATTTTTAACTGTCTCTTCAGTCTTTTCTAAGAGATCCATCCATAGTAATTCTGCCCGAAGGCAGGTCCTTCACTGCAATCATAGCATTTTCATGCTATGCTTGCAGCTTTACTTGGGAATTGTAGGTGTGGTAGCTTCCCGTTCTTTCCACACCGGTGAAGGATGATGATGATGATGATGATGGCCATATGATTTCGGGGACCGTTTGGGCCTTAAAGTTTTCCTGACATTTGTCCTACAGGTGAGGAAAAACTCTGATAGAAACTTCCTAACCGGGGATCGAACCCGGGCCTGCTGTGTGACAAGGCAGCATGCTACCTCGAGACCACAGTGGTGGACTTCTAAGAGATGGTCAAACATAATTCTTGTCAATGGATGATTGTTATTTTGTTTATTTTTTATTATTTCACTCACCTCATACTTCATAATTTATAGCAGACCCAGGGTTTCTTCACGTAATTCGTGACATTGTCAATTTTGTCTCTTCCAGTCAAAACAACATTCTTCCAGTTGCATTACAATGATTGAAACACTGTGACAATTATTGCTGGTTGAAGTATGAGTGTAGAATGAATGAATGAGTCATTTCTTATCTTACCTCATATTTTATGCTTTTTTTTAAAGGCGGGAACTGCAGTTTTCAAGAGGAGATCCCTCTCAATCTCAACTGATATTATTACTATCGGATTTTCGTTTGAATCTTCATCTATAACATTGCCATCTGATGCTGATTTGATGAACTTTAGATCAAGTTCTATTCATCGGGAATTTCAAAATTCATAGATCTAAATTTGTTCTTCTGAATATATATCTTCTCCCAAACTGTCAATTACAAAGGATTTTCCAATGTTTTAAAAGTTTAGCCTCTTTTTCAATTTTATGACTCTCCTCCAACAAACTATGTGCTGCAATAGCAGATTTTTCAATTTTGCCACTTTTAACATTTCTAAAGTGTTCCTTTGTGCGAGTATCCAAATTCCTTTTTGTTTTTCCAATGTATACTTTATTGCAGTCTTTACAGCTAATTTTATAAATTCCACATTTTTTAATATCTGAGGTGTTTAATTTCTTATTGGTTATTAATAGATTACAAGGTTAAATTTATTTATCGGTGCCAATGTAATATTGAATTTTTAATTTTTTTTTATAATTTGGTTATGTGGTCTTTATGGGAAGCCAGATGTAATAAGAACAGTTAAGTCTCGTAGACTGCGATGGGCAGGACATGTTGCACGTAAGGGGAATGAAAGACTTGCATGGAGGCTTCTTGTAGGAAAGCCAGCGGGAAAATGGCCAGTTGGTAGACCAAGAATGAGGTGGGAGAATAACGTTAACTATGATTTGAGGGAAGTAGATTATACAGGGAATGATTGGAGGGCATTAGCTCAGGATAGGGATGTATGGACAGCTTATGTCCACGTGGCCATGGACCTATGGGTTCGATAGTGCCAGTGAGTAAGTTAGTAATTTGGTTATGTATTGGAATTTGGAATTGACAGTTTGGGAGAAGATATATATTCAGAAGAACAAATTTATATCCATGAATTTTTAAATTCCCAATGAACAGGTCTTCATCTCAAAGTTCATCAAATCAGCACCAAATGGCAATGTTATAGATGAAGATTGAAATTAAAATCCGGTAGTCATAATATTGGCTGAGAATGAGAGGGAACTTCTCTTGAAAACTGAGTTCCCGTGTTTAAAAAACATGAAATATGAGGTAAGATAAGAAATGATTCATTCATTCATTGAATTAAGAACCTCGTAATGTAATTTCCCATATTTAACTATGAATCCATCCATATTAATTCTGCCCCAGGGCCGGTCTTTCACTGCAATCATGCTATGCTTTACAGCTTTTAAGGTATTATTGGTGTGGTAGCTAACTATGAATATGAGTGTAGAATTTTACTTTTTTTTTCTTCAGCAAAGGCAAAAATGTGTTGCAGATATACCCATAAAAAACTTAACCAGTCGTCCAGCCTGATTTTGACTTCCAACAATCCATTCAGAAGGAAGATTACAAACAATATCAGAAGGAATTCACTCATAAGGGTATATTATCAATAGAGGAATATGTGTCCCCGCTTGCAGTTATTGTTACACATTCCTTTTCAGAACCTATCTTAATTTCATAGAAGTCTTTTACTCCTTTAATTCCATGTATTAAGCCTATATTTGGGTTAGTCATAAATCCTGACTAATCAAAATTAAAAATCCTGTTTGGTTCATCCAGAATATCAGATTTATTCTTTCTGTAAGAATTGAAATAGTTCTTCATGCCACACATTAATGGCTACTTCTGTAACTTAAGCTCATCCTAAGCTAATGTTTTCAGTGTAGTGTGTACCAATTTCTTGATACTTAAAAAAAATGAAACCACTTACCTCCTGGAACATTACCCTTTGTTTTTCTATTATCTTGTTTTATAATGTCACTCACTGTTTTTAAAAGTACCCTCTTATTCAAAGGAATCCATTTCTTGACTTTGTCATTATCCAACTACACAATACATTTTCTTCATCTGGAGTAAGAGAATTATTGGGGGTTCCCTTTTTCTGGCCATGACATACGACCTTTCAATTTATTTATTAAAGCTGAATGTGGAATGGTGAACTTCCTCTCTGCTTCTCTTATTTTTCCATCTCCTCGCACAAATTTCAGTGCATTTTTTAACTCCTCTTAACTATATCTGAAAAATTTCATTTTCCCTTTTTTCCTTCCATTTTCCTAATATCAAAATAAAGCAAGGGCTATTAGATTACAATCAAGCATGCCCTTAATCTGTATAATACTTAATCTTGAATTCATTATGGGAAATGACAGAGAGTTTTTAAAACCAAAGATTGAACAATAAATCTGCATTATTTGACCATACTGGTCATATATTGATAATTGTAAAGTGAAGGGCAAATTATAATGTTTATTATGGAAAATATTGTATTATAAATGTAAATGCATAACAAAATGAGGAAAATATGAATGCAATGTAAAAATCCAATAGATGACCAAAATGTCAAAATGTTAACTTTTTAAACAACCCATAAATGATCATCTCTATTTATATCAAGTATTTAAGCATATGATAATTATTTCATAACATAGAGGAAGAGTTTTAGTTTTGATTCATAAAATAAAAGGATTAAGATAGTGGATGAAGATATATATGAGAAGGCCTGCAACTCACTTGTTCTTAATAGCAGAAACATCCATCCACAGTGCTGATATGCTATCTTACAATAGAAAAATTCTGATCATATATATTTTTTTTCAATTGCCCCAGGTTGTCTTTCAACATTCCTGGTTTCTCTCCTGGCATGGCATACTTGTAACCCACTTCTGAGGTTGGGGCGCCTGGAAGGCACGGTTACGTTGCCCCGATGATATGATGGGTGATGATGATGATAGTGGTGCGCCAGGAGAGTCCCTAATCCTAAACTTAATCTAAGATGAATATGAATGATGATGATTGCAATGGCCATATGATTTCGAGGACTGTTTGGGCCTTAAAGTTTTCCTGACATTTGTCTTACAGGTGAAGAAAAACCCCGATAAAAACCTCACCCAGAAAAACTGTCCCGACTGGGGATCGAACCCGGGCCCGCTGTGTGACAAGGCAGCATGCTACCTCGAGACCACAGCGGTGGACTGGTCATCATATATTTCCCTCCATAATATTCAGCAATTTACCACTAGTTGTCTCTAGTTCAGTCCTGTGCTGTAGATAAGTGGTTAAGGCAAGATGCTTGGTGCAGTGGTACAGGACTTATGCCGGTTCAAGTCTCCATGGAGGAAGACATTTTCTCATGGAATTTTGGCCAGTATGGGACCACCTAACATCATGAGGCATTTGGGTAGCTATAATTAGTTATGACTCTAGGTTAAGAAGACCAGCTATAACGGCTGGAGGACCCAACATGCTGATCACATGTCACCCCTACACTAGTTGGATGATGGTCTACCTCTGTGATTAACACATGTGGATGTGAGGCCAGCAGTAGGATGGATGGCCAAGTGCCTTGTAGGCCTAATGGACCATGAATTTTTTTTTCTAGTTCACACAATAGTTAAAGCCAATTACAATACCTTATTCTCTCCAGTTTCACTATTGTGGCAATAAATATATGAACTTGGTCAACTAATGGCATGACTACCCTACGTATTTTCTATTAGCTAGAGGTCCTACTCCCTTGATAAGTCTTTTTGACTATTATGATATTAAATGCTTTGCTTTATGTTTCTTTAAACTATGTCTTTGTGTATAACTCAATCCACAAATTTCACAAGAAAACTTCTTTTCTCCGGAATGTACAACAAGGTGAGTTCTAAGATGTCCTTTGACAATAAATCCTTTACCACAAATTTCACAAACATGTTGTCTCTGACCGGTATGTACCGCAAGATGTATCTGCAAAGTGTTTTTCTGAGAATAGCTTTTACCACAGATATCACAGCCAAATGGTCTCTCCCCTGTGTGAAGTAGTTCATGTTTCTTGAAATTACCAATTTGACTAAATCTCTTACCGCACACATCACAAACATGTAATTTTTGTCCTGTGTGAGTAAGATGGTGAGCTTTTAAATGATTCAATAATTTAAATCTCTTTCCACATATATCACACATATGAACTTTAAGTCCAGAATGTACCAAAGAATGTTTTTTTAAATTATTGCGTTCTGTAAATGTTTTTCCACATTCATCACATTTAAATGGCCTTCCTCCGACATGTCTTCGTATATGTTCATTGAGTCTTCTTTGTACCACCAATTTCCCACATATAGTGCATAATATGTTTGTGTCTTTTAATTTAACTGACAATTTTTTTGTCTTTGTAACATTTGAAAGTTTATTCCCAAATTTATCTCTAAATTTATTCTTGTTTAACAATGAACATTCAATCTCTGGTTCTAGTCTTAGCTTATCATTGCATTCTTGTAAAACACTTTCTTCTCTCAAATCTGGAAAAAATCTGAAAATAAATTACAAAGCTAGAATCTTCTAAAAGAGTAATTAATTCAGAACTCATAATTTGCAAAAAGTGATCTTAATTATTGATGCTGATGGAAATTTCAAGTGAGGAAATGCCAAGAAAGCTTTCTTCAGAATGGAGAGCAAAGCCAGAAATCCAAAATCATGCTTACATTCCATCTCTGTGGTTATAAATAAATGGATTTTTGGCGAAGGGTGTCAAAAAAATCAAGAAAGGAGAAAATTCGGAACCAGAAAATTAGAGAAATTATGAATGTTAAACATAATATTATAGAAGTAATAGAAGAATGAAGATTGAAATGGTATGGACATCTGAAGAGGATGGAGAATAATAGAATCCCAAGAATGATGCTGGATTAGAATGCTGAAGGCAGGAGGAGGAGAGAGGGAAACCCAGGGAACTATGGATGGATGAAGTGAGAAGAAACATGATCAGCACAGACCTCAAAGAAGAAGATGCTGAGGACAGAAATCTGTGGCGGAGCAAAATACATTTGTGCTGAAGGATAACTACTGTAATGTAGAGAGAACCCTTATAAAAAATAGTGTTAATTCCTAAAAAAAGTAACATAAAATAAAAGTTTATTTACCCAATATCACAATTTACTAAAAAATTCTGAATTGTCAGTTCAGTTAAATTAATCTCAAATGCCACATCAAAGCACATTAATCAGTCCAAATAACCAATGATTAAAACAGTAGATCAAAATGCATATTACCTCCTTCCTCACTTTAATTCATACAATTTTTTACTGGTGAACACTGAGGAAGAAATGAATATACAGTAATATTTTTACCTACTTTTTCTTAAATGCTGGAAATAATCTAGAGAGAACAGATAGGATATATATCTATAGTTTAAATTAGTTCACATATATTGTGAATTAGGGTTTACCACAACGAAAACAAAAAATAAAGAAAGTTGGTTAAATCGAAATTTCAAGGACAACTGATTAGTGCAAAATGATTATGGAAGATGTGAAACATTCTGAATCAAGATTTTTAAAATACATTACAAAACTCCGTTGAGGTCACAATGTTAAAATTTAAAACAGTACCTGAGATCTCAGACATCCTCAACAATCAGCAGTGTAGTTTTGTAGGAGGCCTTTCGAAAACTTAAGCAGAGGATAAAACTTAAGTTTTTGAAAGGATTGTTGAGGATGACCGAGATCTCACGTACTGTTTTATATATTTTTAAAATTTTTAACAATCTGAAACCTGCTAAATGATTAAATAACTATAACAATATAGAAATATACTATCAAAAATGCATATAACCCTATATAAACACTTCAGAGTAGAGTGTAGAAGAAATAACAGAGAATTATAAAAAATTAATATTGAGTTACTATTTGTGATATAGGAATAATATAAAGAGTGTAAAAAAATTAAAGCAAGGAAATTTACCTAGTAAAAAATAAAATATCCCACACAAGATGGGCACACATATACTATTTTGTCAAGCTTTGTTGATCCATTGCTCAAATTACCAGCTTTGAATTTTGCAGAGGGTGGCAGGACTCCCTATGAACTTATATAAGTTGGATTCTGGTAATGTGCAATCAACAAACAACCACTCTACGTATGTTTTCTAGAGAAATCACTTTCCAGATACATTGATTCTGGAATAATCATCTCTTAGATTTTCTATATGAGTGAATTCAAGACTGGTATCTAGATTGTTCCTACCCTTGCATATATAAGAAGGTGTGAGGATCGGACCAATCAATCATGTCCAAAGTGTGGACGAATAAATGTGACCTAAGCATGATGCCAAAAGATGTAAATCTGTCAGCAAACTGAGTGATAAAATAAATTGTGACGGAAGAGATTTCATTAATAGCAAAATTAAATGTGTGAAATAAATCAAATGAATTTGGAAAGTTTGTGTAAACATCTGTGAAGTTAATATAAAGAAATTCCATCTGGATCCTATGTGAACGTCATCCATGACAGTATATTCAACCTGTCTAATAATGATGAAGAGGCTGGAGCAGGAGGAATATGCCAATTCTACTCAATTAATAAAAGTATTGGAATAAACACAAATAATTTTGATGGGGAAATAGAAGCTGTAATATTGTAGGCTTTCACAGCCAGTGTCTTGATTCCCATTTAGTTTTTTTTTCCAGGCTAAATGGCCATGGTCCGATTTTCTTGAAGTTCGATGTTTCGTCTACTACTGTTGTAGATATTTTCAGGAGATTCTGCATGCTCTCTGTGAGCTTCTGTACAGTCAGCTGCAGACCGGCTGGACACTGGAAAACGATCTCCCTCGTCGACTGTTGAGGAGTTCACAGAGAGCACAAAGAATCTCCTGAAGATGTCTACTAGAGTAGTAGATGAAACGTTGAGTTTCAAGAAAACCAGACCATGGTCATTTAACCCATAAGACAAAACAAACACGAATCAAAGTAGAAGCTGTTTACAGAATAAATTCCCTTGATTACAAAAAATATAAAAGTTTTGTAATTATATCACATTCACAGCCAGCAATAAAATAAAATAGATATATAAGATGACACAACAAATTAATAAATTGGGCAAAAAAGTGACACTACAGTGCATCTCAGCCTATTTTGGTGTGGAAGGAAACGAAATGGCTGATATATTAGCAAAGAATAGAATGTAAATTAAACAAAAAGTACCACACAATTTGCATACAATATGAATCAATAAAATGTTTGTAAAAAGGAAAGTGAATAACAACTACACCTACAAGATAACACAAGAAAACAAATATTCTAATATCACCTTTCAATTTATTACTGACCAAGACTGCCTGAATGACCACTTACACAAATCATGTCTATCACCATCAATAAACTACCCTCTTTGTATGAGAGGAGAAAATATCAATGTGAAACACTTAAAATAATGTCAAGCTCTGAATATGACTTCAGGCATTTTACTAAATATTGGGAAGCAGAAGGAAAATTAATATTTAATTTTAGGAAGTTATATTTTGAGGTTATTTTAATTATATTATTTTTGGTCTGGACATCTTACCTCAATATTAATGTTGATTTTTCTTGGACATGTTTCAAAACAATTCTCTGTTTTATCTTCAGCTTTCCCAGACTGGTTTTATTTATGTTGCATTATGTTGCACCACCTGGATGTCGATGTCAGCTCCATCCTGTGGTTGGCCAAAGAACCTCCAAACAAGGTCACCCTCCATCGGAATATCAAAATTCATAACTCTGTTTCTGTTCTTCTGAATATAAATTTTTTCCCAAATAGTCAGCTCGTTTGTATTTTCTAACTGTTTTAATAATTTAGTGTCTGAATTAATATTATGTTTTTCAGACCAAACATGAGCAGCAACTGCAGATTTTTCAATTTCTCCATTTTTAATATTTCTTATGTGTTCTTTGGTTCTAATTTTTAGGTTTCTTTTTGTTTTCCCTATATATATCTTTTCACAACCCATGCATTCAATTTGATATATTCCTGACTTTTTATTTTTATCAGTTTTTTTCATTTTTGTTGGTTTTTATTAGTTTATTTAAACTGTAGTTATTTTTTGGTGCTAATTTAATATTAAACTTCTCAAATATATTTTGAAATTTATTATGTACCCAGGGGTGATATGTGAATTTCCTATATTTTTTCATAGGTGGTTCTTCTTTTTTCAAGATTACTTCTGTTTATCATTTTTTGTTTTTTATACTTTTCTATCCTTTTATGTACCATTTTTCATCAAACCCATTTTCTCTTGCTACTTTGATTATGTGTTTTTTCTCATGTTTGAAATCTTCTTCGTTTAAGGGTAAGTTTACCAATCTATGAGTTAAACTATTAAATGCTGCTAATTTATGTCCAATTGGATTGAACCCTGTTGATTTTATAAAATTTTCCGTATGAGTTTCTTTCCTATGAATCCTGAATTCAATTTTTCTTTTTTCTTCGTTTCTGACCAATTTAAGATCCAAAAAAGGTATTTGTTTATTGTCTTCTATTTCTTTGGTGAATTTAATGTTTGTACTCTGTAAATTTAATAGTTTTAGGGAATCTTCTACATGTTTTTCTTTAACAATACAAATTATATCATCAACATATCTACTCCAAAATTTAAACATTGTGGGATGTGCTTTACATTGAATGTAAAATCACTAAAGCACATCCCACAATGTTTAAATTTTGGAGTAGATATGTTGATGATATAATTTGTATTGTTAAAGAAAAACATGTAGAAGATTCCCTAAAACTATTAAATTTACAGAGTAAAACATTAAATTCACCAAAGAAATAGAAGACAATAAACAAATACCTTTTTTGGATCTTAAATTGGTCAGAAACGAAGAAAAAAGAAAAATTGAATTCAGGATTCATAGAAAAGAAACTCATACGGAAAATTTTATAAAATCAACAGGGTTCAATCCAATTGGACATAAATTAGCAGCATTTAATAGTTTAACTCATAGATTGGTAAACTTACCCTTAAACGAAGAAGATTTCAAACATGAGAAAAAACACATAATCAAAGTAGCAAGAGAAAATGGGTTTGATGAAAAATGGTACATAAAAGGATAGAAAAGTATAAAAAACAAAAAATGATAAACAGAAGTAATCTTGAAAAAGAAGAACCACCTATGAAAAAATATAGGAAATTCACATATCACCCCTGGGTACATAATAAATTTCAAAATATATTTGAGAAGTTTATATTAAATTAGCACCAAAAAATAACTACAGTTTAAATAAACTAATAAAAACCAACAAAAATGAAAAAACTGATAAAAATAAAAGTCAGGAATATATCAAATTGAATGCATGGGTTGTGAAAAGATATATATAGGGAAAACAAAAAGAACCTAAAAATTAGAACCAAAGAACACATAGAAATATTAAAAATGGAGAAATTGAAAATCTGATTGCTGCTCAGTTTTGGTCGAAAACATAATATTAATTCAGACACTAAATTTTAAACGTTAGAAAATACAAACGAGCTGACTATTTGGGAAAAATTTATATTCAGAAGAACAGAAACAGAGTTATGAATTTTGATATTCCGATGGAGGGTGACCTTGTTTGGAGGTTCTTTGGCCAACCACAGGATGGAGCTGACATCGACATCCAGGTGGTGCAACATAATGCAACATAAATAAAACCAGTCTGGGAAAGCTGAAGATAAAACAGAGAATTGTTTTGAAACATGTCCAAGAACAAATCAACATTAATATTGAGGTAAGATGTCCAGACCAAAAATAATAGAAGGAAAATTGCCTTATTGTCAATTTCTGAGCAGTAGATACAAACATAAAATTTAACTGGGTACAGAGAAATCAAAATATGAGGTGAGTTGTAAATAACCAATTAAATTTCTTTGATAAAATACCTCTGAATGCTACTTCTTATCAATTTTGTATTTAAATGTTTTCAGTTTTTTTTTAATTTGATACTCATAATTATGTATTAAAAATTAAACAGGAGTTTAGTATGAAATAGCCTTAACTTGAATTAGGGATAGGACAAAACCCAACTATTAAGAACTAATCAATCAAATTTATGAAGTTTAGTAGAAGTGATTGATTTTCTTGGAAAATTCAATAGCCCAAAGCTTTGTTTTTAAGTTTTTAGTACAATTTGCCTTCAAGCAGACCTTTTTTTTTATACAGCAAATTGTTTAAAGTTGATTTATTTATGAGTTTCTATTGTCTTTTAGTAGATATAACATCTTATATATGCTAATTCCCATGCACCAAATGCTATGAATGTAACATCTTTCTTTGCAAGAAAGTCTTCACATTTATGTTTACAGGATGTCTATTACAATTTGCATTTGCTCAGATAATGGACTTCACTCGCCAAAATTTTGAATTTTCTCCTTCGAGGAAAGGTGTGGGCAGCAATCACTAACCACATAGTTGTGTTACAGGGAGATAAACAATTATTTAACCTCTTGAGACATTGCAAGCACTCAGTTTTTCCCAACAGTTAGAGTGCTTGCTGGTACCTATGGTTTTCTCATTATATCAAAAGTATTTAGTTTAGTTATTTTAGTTCTATTATGGTGTCTTATATTTAAAATGTGGCAGAATTGATCTGTTAATCTTAGTGCTGTATTTGTTATATTTTATTCTTATCGTTTATCTACATGGAAAGCGGAGTAACCGTTACATGTGGACATAAAAAAACTAGTGTTTTGTATCCATGAGTACTTCGAAAGTGAATGTGAAAAAGCTAAATATAGTAGCCCATTAATTTCTGTTACCAATCTGGGGAAAGAACAGCAAAACCCACTGAATTATCTAGGAGTGTATAGGAAAGATTTTACGTGAGAAGCAGACACATGCACCAGTTGTTTAACAACATAAATTTTTGACATAATATTTTTTTAAATTCATAACAATTAATTTAAGTAAGTTATATTTCTACGAACCACAAAGAAATAGTATGATTAAATAACATGGTACACTTTGTAAGATATTATGTCAACTTATTAATTTAGAATCCATCCATCAATAGTAATTTTGCCCGAGGGCAGGTCTGTTCACTGCAATCATAGCATTTTCATGCTATGCTTTGCAGTTTTACTAGGGAATTATAGGTGTGGTAGCTTCCTGTCGCTTTCCACACCAGTGAAAAATGATGATGATAATGATAAGGATGATGATGGCCGGATGATTTTTGGGGACCATTGAATGCCCGAAGCTTCCTGACATTTGTCTTACAGGTGAAGAAAAACCCCGAAAAAACCTCACCCAGGAGCCCTGTCCCGACCGGGAATCGAACTCGGGCCCGCTGTGTGACAAGGCAGCACGCTACCTCGAGATTACAGCAGTGGACTAATTTAGAATAATAATGTAAAATGTAAGGCAGCTCCGTGGTGCAAATGGTTAGATGCTTGCCTCTCATCGCAGGGGTCCCGAGATAAAGTCTCAGTCACTGCATGTGGGTTTTGTGATGGATGAAATGGAGCTTGGGCAGGTTTTTCTCAGGGTTTTCTGCTGTCACAATTTAATTCCACCATTTCTCCATATTCTTCTCATCCATTTTGTTCATCTGCCCCTGTGATGGTTCGTCAGGCGTGGTCGGCCAGCACCCTAGACATTCACAGACCTCTATATAAGGGGCTTCATCTCATCTCATCTCATCACTCTACCTGACCCTGAGTTGGACACGAGTTGAAGATATATATAATATATAATACTAGCTAATACCCAGCGTGCACTGCTATGCCTAAATAAGTGAAAATTAATGTGCTTTTATGTTTACATGAATAAGTAAAATTAAAAATAATTATACATTTATATTTTTTAGATACCCCATGCTGATTACCCGGTGTTGCCTGGGAATCTAACTATCTCGATCTTCTTAACATAAATGAGCTGAAATACGAAAATTAATGTGTTTTATGTTTAGTTAAATAAGTGAATGGAAACATTTATATCGTAATTATTTTTAGATGCCCCGTGCTGTTTATGCGTTGTCTGTGAATCTGCTCATCCTGATCTTCTTGGCGTAAATGAGCTGAAAGACAAAAATTAATGTACTTCTTATGATTAGTTGAATAAGTAAGATGAAAAATAATTATAAATGTATATCATAATTATTTTAAGATTCCCCGTGCTCATTACCCGGGAATCTACTTATCTCGAACTTCTTGGCATAAATGAGCTAAAAGACAAAATTCGTTATTGTGAGTTATCCGTAAAAGAATACCCGCCATGTGATTCTATACTTGCACAGGAATCTACGTACTTGTCTCGATCTTCTATCCGTAAGAGATACAAATATGCTGTCCCGGACTTTTTTGTAGAGCTTTTTGAGATATTCAATTCTGTGTACATTAATTTTGTGTATTTGTTATGGTTTGGTCAGCATACGCCATTTAAGCATCCAAAAAGCTACTTTTTTCACGTTTTCCACTACAAAGGGCGATTTTTAAGGGTGTAGGAGTTGAGTATCACACTCTCTTATAGTCTATGTACATCCCGGGAATCTCCTGAACATTTTGCAAAAAGCCCCATCACAATCGGATCAACGGTATGGCCACGCATAAAGTACAAACAAACAAACAAACATTCATTTTTATATACTAAATAATACGTAAAGTGCCCATTGGGCAAAAGAAAAGTAACTCATACTGAATCTAGTGTTACATTACATCCAAGTGTTCAGATTGTACCATATTCTAGCGTCAACAACTTATTAATTTAAGAAGTTTTTTTCCTATTATATAACTGAATAACTCAACAATTGAATGTTAATATATTATGTATGGGATATGAGATTAATAAACACAAAACCGACACTAAGTTGTTTCAAATGTGTTATTAATTTTTCACACATTTTAGTTACAGTTTTAGGGTCGTATGCAAATACATTAGTCTCTACTCAAATTACTTCCAATCACTGGTGAGCTGAGATCGAATTAACGGCCGCCTTACCGGTCATGCATGAATGTTGACGTTTTCGTAACATTGGCAACAAATTACCCAGAATTCTCAGCGATAAAACCACTTCCGTTATTTTCGTCTGATATAGAGGAATGCATTTATGCTTGCATCCCGCAAATAATACCGTATACAAACACGTCTGCGACGCGCAATATTACGCTGATTCTCCTGTTCTTCCAGTTGAATTCTTTGGTAGACTCTATGAAATTCCTCTTCTCCACGTATACCGAAAACATGATCGAAGTCTTCAAGGTCCGACATCTTGGATAAGTTTCAAACTACATCGGTTACCATTGGTTCCCTTCGGGATTTTCACATAAGTTTATATCTTGAGCTATGATCTTAAGGTACCTTGTCAGGTAGCTTACAATTATTACCGCGTGAATAGATTTCTGAGTAAGAAAAATGTGTTTGGATAAAACTTTATCAGCAGAGAACACCTTTTACTGTCTAATGCGTTCAAACATTCGACCCTTAATTAAGTGTGATTTTTGACAAGTTATTGGAAATTAATGTCACTAACTATGTTATTGATAATTTACACAAGATACCATTTTCGTGCAGACATTTGTATAAGAAAAATGACTTCATTCGACAAGGTAGGCCAAATCCAGATTTATAGGACCTAAACTTACAAGTAGTAGAGGGTATTTATAACTCTAAATAAATTTATAAAAACCTACCATAATAATATGGTGTACAAAAAATTAACATTTAAGAAATTTCATACTCAGTAACTCTGCCAAAGGAAGCCAATACATAAGTTTCTCTAATATGGCCAAATAGTCTATTCATGCGAAACTGGTGATACTATTAAAGTGCCCAGATGAATGTACCTGGTTTTGTTCAACTACTATTTCTGTCTTGGCTGAATAATAAACAGTTTCAACAAAATAACACATTTAGTTGTTTACTATCAACTAACAATGAACATTTCTCATAACATGAACAAATCAAAATCTTATATTTGAAGAGAAAAATTTTTCGCCTAGACCGGGACTCGAACCCGGGACCCTTGGCTTTCCGGGCCAAGTGCTCTACCAACTGAGCTACCGAGGCGAGTTACGATCTAGACGCAAATTTTTCTCTTATGTACGTTGTAATTCCCTCGCGCCAAATGTTTGAAACCATAGCTTCTATCTTTGCAAATGGCGGCTTCTTAGTTAAGAAGACATTTATTGGGAATTTAACACTACTTTATAGCCAGTAGGGCTTCTATTGACGATTTTATTATTAATTTAACACTTCTCATTGAAGGATAAATTATATTTGAAGAGAAAAATTTATCCTTCAATGAGAAGTGTTAAATTAATAATAAAATCGTCAAATATCTTGTAATTTTTTTTTGGGTTAACATTTTGCAATATGTCCTGGTGGTCTAGTGGTTACCATGCTAAGGTTTGCAGATTCAAACCTGCTGAAGTTGATGAAATTTTTCAGTGATAAAAGTCCTGAGTATGAGTTCCTTTGAAAAGAAAGAAAGCCTTGGGTCCTGTAGTGTAGATATAACAGAATGTAAAAGGAATCTAAAGCCCGATAAAAGGCATCTCAGCAAAATTTGTTGGCCTTTCCACACTAACATTTAAATCACGATACTAATGACCTTAGCTGTAAAGTACATTGTTAAATAAATTAATAGCATAATATCATAACATTTTGCAATACGAGTTGACATATAGTTTTTATAAAAAAATGTATAGTGTAATACATATTTTGTCACACAACTGAGGTAATTGCTATAACCACTACACATCACAGATATATATATATATAAATTATGGTCATTATAATTTTTTGTGTCTATTAGCAAGGATTGGTGAAGATCTATAAACATTTTTCAAAAATCTTTTCATGGGAACAACCTTAATAACTTCACTCCTTCGGAAATCACTAAAAGAAAATTATTGATAATTTTAATTGCAAAGAATTTCTGCAACTAGTGTTAAGTGTACTGTGGTGCTGTGTTTAAAAAACATAGATATATGAGGTAAGAAGAATTCACGATTCAATTGATTCTTATTAAGAAAACCTCATAATGTTAAAATTCCCAAATTTATTATATTAAAATAAAAGTGTTGAGTTTGTTCGAGTAAGGATTTATTCCAAGTTTACATTCTTAACTCCTTGAAGAAAAATCTTGAGAACTTAAACTTAATTGGTGGTTACTGGAAAATTATTCATGACAAAGGGTTTCATTATAAAACAAAGGAGAGCAGCAGAACATTTTTAATGGAATGAGCAGATATCATAGCAAAGAAAATTAATACTTATAAACTCTGCTCTTGAATTTTGATTAAGATATTTTACAGCCATTATTATTCAGTTTATTATGTTGGTAGGTAATGAGAAGTAAATCAATATATTTTGTTAAATGTGTGTTATTAAATTATCATAAAACAAATTATTTTGAAGTTGATTGTATCATCAAGCAATGTATTGTGTTTGTCATAATTTAAGAACACTGGATGACTCCTCTCCTTCCATTGTAGTGTCATGTGATTATGGTTCAAAATTCGTGGTGGGCAAAGTCCATTAACTGAGAAAACACACTATAATTTCATCCATATAGGTTAGTAGCATTTTGTTTAATAACTGTCTAACATTTCAGGTCATTAATAACAGAATCTAATCCTGAGCAGGTCTCTTATTTCAGATATTAGGGGTTTTTTTCATTTCTCTTCCAAAGGAATCCACACTCAGATTAAAAAAAAAAAAACACCATTTATCCCAGCTACATTTGAATCCAAGAGCCTTGGATCCAGAAGCAGCTATATCACTGGACCGCATAATTTGTTCATAATTTACCTACCTGTTCTCTATCTTTTCTCCATTTGAACAAATATTCCAACATTTTTCTCTTTGGTCTGTTTCGTCATTAAGAAAGTGAACATCTGATGTAATATCTGAAGATAATAAGTCTTCACACTTCTGAAAAATGTAAAATATAACTAAAAATTTTAAAATGATACCTCTAAATATAGAGTAAAACTTGCTCAAAGCAGAATCACATAGGATACAAATTAATTTCTGCTTTAGACAGAATTCTGCATTAAAAAGAAACAAACAAGTCACATATTTAAACCAATCTTAGAATACAGTCTTCTTCTTTAGCATTATGGACCTTCTCTAATGACAGATCCTCACTCATTCCAATCTGGAGCCTTCTTTCTTTCTTCATATAATTCCTCGCTCTAGTTATGAATATAATGCAATTCCAAAGACTAATAAAAAATCTATACAATTCTAAAATATTTCAGGTAGGATACATTTCTCCAGTTATTTGAAAGAAGTTAATGAAGAATTCAAGGTTAGGATGAGTTATTTTCATCGTTTTTTTAGTAAGACTAAACTATCTTAAAATCTAAATGTATAGGTCTAAAATGATAATGAGATAGCATTTTGAAGGTACATAATAAATAGTGGAATGTGCTTACTAACATCGGATCATCATCTGTTTATCAACCGAGGGAGTCAGGTCGATATAGCTCAGAGGAGCTTGTTTTGTTTATTAGTCCCTTAGGCCAGGATGGGGCCACAAGGAATGTGCACCCTAGCCCTTGGCGGAACTAGTGTGAATGTAATACAGTACGTATGGTTTATTACTATTGTTTATATAGATGATCAATGAAATTATTTTCTTTTGTTAACTTATTTTCAATGTCAAGCTAACTATCTTTTATTTATTTCAATGTTATATCTTACTGTTTAAACTTTAGTTATCTGCTTTTAAATAACTTCTGCCTATTGATTTAGTAGCTAGTCAATGTCAGATAGGAATGTAAAGTTCCAAAGCTTTTCTCAAGCGTATATGATTTCGTCTTTCCTAAGAACTTCCACGATTATTATCTGTATAGCTTGCAACATATTACATGTTTAACAATTCATTAGGAAAGTTGAATTAATCTTTGTCTTTTATGGGCCCGGGCAAAGATATGTTAATTTGAGCAATCTATGTTTTCAACTCAAGGTATTTATCAACAACATTGGTACGATCCAGCACCAATACAGCCAGTAATCATAATATTAACAGATTCCGGGCTATGTGGCCATGGTCTATAACTGATGTTTCTTCCAGACATTTCTCCCTAAACTGTGGAGGACATCTTCAGTGGCAAGTGCTTCTAGGTGATGTTCCCTTATCGTAAACTCGACTGTGAATGAGTCTACGATAAAGGAACAGCACCTAGAAGCACTCACCACTGAAGATGCCCTCCACAGTTGCAGGAGAAATGTCTGGAAGAAACACCAGTTATAGACCATGGCCACATAGCTCAGAACCTATTAATATTATATAATAAATAATTGACTGGGAACAGTTGAACTAGAAATGTGAGAATAATTCAGTGACTTAGATTCTACGTTCTACAGTAATCCTGTACTTCAGCGCTCCTAACTCCTAACCTATAATTTCAAACATACTTTTTTAATGTAATTTAATGGTATCTAACTAAACAGCTAACAAGTAATGATCAGACTACTACATTATTAATTTGACTGTCACCTTGGATTAGTTTAGGTTCATAGGTAAGCTTCCAAAATTATAAGTTAGGGCGCTAAACTATGGAATTACCTTACGAATGCTAAAGTACAGAATTACTACAATAAAAATAAAAAAATAAATATAATCTAGGAAGCATTAAACTATCTGATCCCATTTCATTACAGGTATGAAAAATATAAATTACACATTGAAATAGAAATTGTTAAAATATGTGGTATTCTTTCAGGAATTAACCACTATTCTATTAAAATAATTGTTACCTCTTCTATTACTTTTTCAGACTCCTGTCTCTGTAAATATTTATTCAATGCAAGATTAGAGCTCTCACACTGCATCCTAAATTCAGAAAAAGAGTTAACTTGCTTTTCACATTCTAAACAAACATGTGTGGGCAAATTATCTCCCAGGTAAATCTGAAATAAAAATAAACATTAATAATTTAGCATGCGTAAAAACTATAACTGCATATTACAAAGTAAAATTTTGTCTTTATAATGCAACTGAAGGGCTTAGGGCAGTAACATGATAAGTCACATTCTGTTAAGAAATGTCATTTAATACAATGATAAATAAATGTATTGAAATATCCGTAAAATCATAAAAAAAATTTGTAAGTGCGCCAGTGATGAGTTAAAATATACAGACACACAAATGTATTAACAATACTGCCCAATTTATAATTTTTTGAAACATTAAAATCCTTATATCTCAGAAAGGGCTCAACTGCACTTCAACTAGCGCTTGATTTTTCAGTTATATTGTTGTAAACTATAGCTCTTCTTCTGTATTTACTAACATTATTTAATATTTTAAACTTTTTCAAACAATTTTTACAACATTATGACACTGTTAGACAATATTGTGATGCTAACTGCTATTTTCTACAGAGTATATTACTTAGTCTATGATTTTTCTATCGCTGTTTTGTGTTGTCGCTGGTTGGATCAGCGTTAGGGAGTGATAAGTAAGTGTACACCCATTTTTAATAAACCTTTGGTAATTTTAATATTATTAAGATATTTTTCAACATAGATTTGGGGATTTATTGGAAATTTAAATTTCATAGCGACAGATAGTAATCGGGGACGATAATCGATATGTGGGTTATCGCTGGCTCTATAAACTCTGGCGCATGTGTACTGTTGTTCTATAGGACTTTGAAAATATTTCACGCTAGTTTAAGTGCAGTTTTCCCCTCACAGGATTATTTAAAAAATTGTTGTATCATTTAATTTCTGAAAATAAGACTACCAAATCCTGGTCTTGTACAAAATGACACACTTTTCTGAAGCTATAAAATTAAATAATTCAATTATTCCATGCGTATTTAAATTACGGAACAAGCAATTAATGCCTAAAAAGTGAAGAAGTATTTAAACTACATTTGGTTGTGATCACTTTATCATTCATTATGATCTGTAAACTTTACTGATAGTTACTGTTTAGTTTCAGGTAGTTTAGAAAAGGGGTTAGATTTGTGTTACTTTTGTTAGAGGGCAGAGAGTTAAAACATTTCAATCGCATAAATTCAAAGTTTTGCAAATTCTCGTAATACAGTACAAATATAGGAATTAATCAAAGTAACTTAATTCGTACCTTCACTGCTGGTATTAACTTCATTATCTTTTCTGGGAGTACACAAGTATCATCAAATAATGATATCATAGTCGAACAATTGTTCATACACAATCTACAAATAATTTCAAAATTGATTGACATTCTTATTTAATAACAATTAAAATACAGAAATTATAGGTTATTTTCATATACAAATGTTTACAAAAATTCAATCAGTATGACCAACATACGTAATTTCCCTTTCAAAACTGAAGATTAAAAAAACTTATTACATATATTAAATAATGACAAATAATTCATATTATCCAAGTAAACTATTATTCGTTTGAAATTTTATGTGTTCAGCAGAATCAAATTAATTTAGCCTTTCCAGAAGAGCTATAATTATTATAATTTACGAAAATTCGTATTGTATGTACGAACCAGAATAGCCAATATAGTCTAAATATTACTAGAGAACGCTCAGTAGCTTCATTCCTGCGGAATTCGCTAAAAATATACGGTAAGGTTTTAAATAGTACCTGTATTTGTCGCCAGTAACTCCATTGATACTCCAATTGCTTCTGCCATCTATACACAAATCCCACAACTAACCGGACAATTTTTAAAGTTACATTACATGCTACCGTCATAAAAATGGATATGTTTTTTTTTACGGTATACATATTTCTAAAAAGAAAAACTTATTTAAGAAAATTGGAATATTAAAAAAAAATTGAAATAAATATGGGAACATGAATGGAAAACATATATTTATCTGAACAAATTAATTAGGCTTATAGTAATAATAATAATAATAATAATAATAATAATAATAATAATAATAATAATAATAATAATAATAATAATCATTATCATCATCAACAACAACAAGGATTAAGCCCAATAGCTTGTTCCGATCTCATTATAGGCCGAATTGGTCCTTCCATCTCTTCAATGGTCTTCCCAACAATCTTCTCCCTTTTGGTTTATAATTATACATTCTTCTTGGTATGCGCTGTTCATTCATTCGTAATACGTGCTGAAGGTAAGCATTTTGATAGTATTTTATTCCTTCACAGAGATTAAATATATTAAGTTCTGTTCTAATATCTTCGTTTTTCTTTTTATCGGTCCTTTGGTATCCTGCTATTGCTCTCAACATCTTCATTTCTGCAGCCTCTATTTGTTTACTATATTCCTTTGTTAATGTCCAGATTTCACATCCATAAATAAGAGATGGAACTGCCAATACTTTGTAATATTTTAAAATAGTTTCTTTTCTACTTTTATTCAATAAGGTACGTTTAATTGTGCCACATAGATAATTGAATTGTATTTTATTATGTTTATCTACATTTCTCTCATTACCTAAATAATATCCAAAATAAGTAAAATTCTGAACATTTGTTCTTATTGCACATTTTCTTTTCAGAGCTAATATTTTTGTTGTAGATGTTCTTAAATTGTATTTTAGAGAAATATTATTTAAAGTATAAAGGAATTCTAAAGCATTTTCTGATGCTGTTATTTTTACTTGATCGTCTGCAAAAAGCAGAGTTGTCAATACACTATTTATATTAATTTGTTCTTGCCATTCATTTATGACATGGTCCAAGTATAAATTAAATAATACTGGTGACAACGGACACTCCTGGTTTATTTCTATTTATTTGTTTACTAATTTTATCTCAGCAGTCTATTTTAAAATTTGTTTCTATATATAAACTCTGAATAGCTCTTATAGGGTGTTGAGGAATTCCTTTCATTTATAATATGTTCCATAATTTGTTTCTACTTACACTATCAAATGCTTTAGTATAATCAACAAAAGCTATATACGTGGGTAATTTTTTTTTCTTTTTTCTATCAATTGGGCCATTGTAAAAACGCAATCTATAATTGACCTACCTTTTCTAAATCCATTTTGTTCCTCGCGTAATATTGTTTCAGCTCTTTTATTTATTCTACATGGTACAATTTTTGCATATATTTTATAAGCTGAATTTAATGAACTTTAATAATAATAATAATAATAATAATAATAATAATAATAATAATAATAATAATAATAATAATAATAATAATCCATCCATAGTAATTCTGCCCGAGGGCAGGTCCTTCACTGCAATCATAGCATTTCCATGCTACGTTTTACAGCTTTACTAGGGAATTGTAGGTGTGGTAGCTTCCCGTTGCTTTTCACATCGGTGAAGGATGGTGATGATAATGATAAGGATGATGATGATGGCCATATGATTTTCGGGGACCGTTTGAGCCTTAAAGTTTTCCTGACATTTATCTTACAGGTGAGGAAAAACCCCGATAAAAACCTCACCCAGAAAAACTGCCTCGACCTTCTTCATCCTCTAACAAATAGGCTAATTAATTAACTATATTGACTTTACAATGATTTCAGGTAAAAATAATATATTAATGATTCAAGTCTTATGATGGATGAATTACGTGAACATTTTTAGTAGAAATGATAAAATGAAGAGCAGCCTCTAAACAATGTTGAATGAAAAAAACTGTAATAGTATCAGAAGGCTAAATATAGATGTATGACTAAAATAAGTATAGTGTAATGATTATTTATTAATAGTACGCAAAACTATGTAAATGAAAAAACAATTAAAATTAAAATAATTAAACAGCACTATTTGATTAGGCCTATTTATGACCAAAATGGAACATGGAAGATTACAAAAGTGTTTTAATTACTTACTTACTCACTCACTGGCACTATCGAACCCGTAGGTTCATGGCCGCACGGACATAAGCTCTCCATACATCCCTATCCTGAGCTAATGCTTTCCAATCATTCCCTGTATAATCTACTTCCCTCAAATCATAGTTAATGTTATTCTCCCACCTCATTCTTATTCTACCAACTGGGCGTTTTCCCTCTGGCTTTCTTACAAGAAGCTTCCATGCAAATCTCCCATTCCCCATACGTGCAACATGTCCTGCCCATCGCAGTCTACGAGACTTAACTGTTCTTATTATATCTGGCTTCTTATAAAGACCATGTAGTTCATTGTTATGTAGTAGTCTTCTCCATTCACCTGTCTGTTCATCTCTCTTTGGTCCAAACAATTTCCTAAGTGCTTTATTCTCAAATACTTGTAATCTCCTTTCCTCTCTTAAAGTAAGAGTCCATGTTTCGCACCCATATAATATAACTGGTAGAATAATAGTTTTATATATTTTCAGTTTAACGTTTTTTGAAAAGAGTTGGGACATCAAGAGTCTCTGCAATGCATAATAGCACGCATTTCCAGAATTGAGCCTATGTTTAATTTCTTTGTGCATCTCATTCCTATTTGTGATTATTGTTCCTAGGTATTTTAATTCAGCCACTTCCTCAAAATTTCCTTCATTTGTCATATGCTGTCCATTTCCATTATATAATGTATTTCTACGTGTGACCATATATTTAATTTTATTGATATTTACTTCCAGTCCAAATTTCTTAATGTTACTCAATAGAGTGTGTGCGTGTTGGCCTTTAGTATCTCCTCGCTATCGCCCATTAGTACTACATCATCAGCATAAACTAACAGCTTATTAATACCATTGAGTTGTAGGCCTTCCTCATCCTCTAACAAATAGGCTAATTAATTAGCTATATTGACTTTACAATGATTTCAGGCAAACATAATATATTAATGATTCAAGTCTTGTGATGGATGAATTACGTGAATATTTTTAGTGGAAATGATAAAATGTTCTTCACCAAACACTTGTACGTTCTGAAAAAATCTTATTGCCTCCACTACATATTAAACTAGGCTTGATTAAAAATTTTGTGAAAGCAATGGAACGTGATGGCAGTGCATTTCTGTTCCTCAAAAATACATTTCCAAGGATCAGTGAAGCTAAATTGAAAGAAGGGATATTTGTTGGCCCTCAAATAAAGGAACTGATGAAAGATACGCAGTTTCAGAACAAGTTAAATATGCAAGAAGCAGCTGCATGGCAATCTTTCAAAAACGTTCTCTCAAATTTTCTGGGGAACTTCAGGTCTGATAACTACAGAGAACTTGTCAATGAGATGATTGAGAACTACAAGATAATGGGATGTAATATGTCTTTGAAAATTCACTTTCTGCACTCCCATCTTGATTTCTTCCCTGAAAATCTAGAGGCTGTGAGCGACGAACACGGGGAGCGCTTCCACCAGGGCATCGCGGAAATGGAAAGGCGCTATCAGGGTAAATGGTGTCCAAATATATTAGCAGACTACTGCTGGACACTGAAGAGGGATATTCCTAAAGCGAAGTACAGCCGAAAATCCAATTCACATACATTTTGGGTGAGCAAATATAATTTCAGTTAAGATATAATAAATTGTAATGTATAGACACGAAAAATGTTTTTCATGTGATTACTCGAAAACCTTGGGTGATGGAAAAGTTCCGTAAAAAGATTTGAAATCAGCACAAAAAGTAAGTTAGAGAATAGAAGACAAAAAATTTTCTCCCTGGGCTAACATAAAAAAGTTCAAATTTTGTTGGCCAGTGTTATTTATTAATAGTACACAAAACTATATAAATGAAAAAAAAAATCAAATTAAAATAATTAGACAGCACTATTTGATTAGGCCTATTTATGACCAAAATGGAACATGGAAGATTACAAAAGTGTTTTACTTGATGTAATACAGATCAGTTTGAATTTTAATATTTAATGGGAGGAAGTGGTTTTATCTCTAGGGAGCGATCTCTTGACAAAAGGAACCGCACTGGAACTCTGCATTTGAATAATTGATTATTATAATCTCCCAGACCTGTAGTTAATCATAACATCAGTAGGATTAAAACATAACTATTCTTCTTCATTTGAAAGGATATTTTAACAAATGGGCTAGATATCATTTACTGATATAGGCCTAATCTTTAAAATACGATATGATTCATCAATAGGCTTAATGCGGCATTTTAAGACATTGAATATTTTATTCTTGTTAACAATATTTTTTTTATTTCATCTTATAATAATAATAATAATAATAATAATAATAATAATAATAATAATAATAATAATAATAATAAAAGTAAAGTAAAGTGATCCCACAACAGGTCCGGAGGCCCTTGGGGTAGTAGGAGGTTAAAGCTCCCACTTTTTCTAGACAATCGGCACTTTATGTCAGCCGGGTTGTCAGCCCTGCGTGACGGCCGCCTTTACCCCCAGAACAAGCGTCTGGTACTCATTTACGTTAGAGGCTGAGTCGACCCCAGGGCCATAGTGCCGCCAGAGGGTTTGGGTCAGTTTAAAAATCCTGACCCCAACGGGACTTGAACCCTCGACCCTCCGGCTTGTAGCTCAGTGCCTTAACCACTACGCTACGGCGTGCCCCAATAATAATAATACTAATATAATAATAATAATAATAATAATAATAATAAATTCCTTGTATATAGCATTGGCATCTGTCCAGAATTTTTTTTTTCACTACCTTTACAACAGCATATCTTGTTCCGCATAGTTAAGACGCGAGCTGGTTCGAGTCCTCACTGGAAGAGATTTTCTCACGAAATTTCGGCCAGTGTATGGGACTAGTGACCTCCAGAATCGTGAGGAATTTGGGTAGCTACGATAAGTAACGGCTCCAAGTTAAGAAAACCAGCTGCACGGCTGGAAGATCACATGTAACTCCTATACTAGCTGGATGATTATTTAGTTCTGTGATTCTGAAGCTTTGTCATTTTAAAACGTTTTCCAGTATTAAATTTTTATTTTATTATAGTGCATGCGACCGTCTAATTTATTGTGACTATTTAACTCATGTCGCAAATGGTAGTCAATGACCAATCACGTTTCAATGAATTTTGTTTTATACCAATGACAGTCGTGTTTCACCTCGCTCTTTATCGATTTCTCTTTATTAGCTCCTGATTTTGTGATAAAGAAAGCTCCTCCTTTTTTAATATTCTGAACAGGTTAGACCATTATTTTTCTCCAACAAATACATTGAATATAGCAAATAATGAATAGATGCAGTGATTTTACCGAGTTGTTTATTCAAAATATAAATGATTAACCTATAATGTTGATTATAATTGTTTGATGTGTTTCATTATTTCTCCAATAGAGTGCATTCTTTCAATTTTGCGATCCTATTTGGCAATACATAATGTGATCGAGTTGCAGTGAATATACATAACTCACATTTCTAATTTCTTTTCAAACATCGCCGTTTACATTAACTATATAAATATTTTAAAACACCGATAACTATATACAAATAATTATTTTTTTGTAAACAGCTTAATTTTATTCGTTAAATAGTCCTAACAAATGCCACTCTTGATTTCCAAATTCTCTAGATAAATTCACTCATCACTTCGTGAGTCGTGAATTTATCGATAATTTGGAAATCACTCGTGGCATTACTGATACATACGACACATGTGCGGGGGGCGACCTTGAAACAAATGTCACATAGTTTATTGTATAGCTGGCTTAACTTGGTAGAGAGAGAGAGAGATGAAGATACAAGGGTAGATTGTTGACCACTTTAGTCCAGATACAATAGAAAGAACCCACCCTGTTGTCAGTTTTCTTCTTCTCCCTTAACCGTATTAACATCTGGTGAAGAAACACCGTCAACACTGGTGCGAGTGAGAGAGATGGGTACAGTTGTCTCATTCTACAAATTTCTCGCAAAGTTAAACCAGAGAGACTATAGTGGCATAATCCTTCAACAAGTCTTGGCGTAAGGCCAATCCCTGCCCGGTGACGGTAAACGAATGTTTGATAGCGCTTTCTATGCTGTCCACTGTATTACACCGGAACTTTATTATCAAACAGGCAAAGGTTTAGATCTATTTAGAGTATACTCTCAATGATTATCTATCCAACAATAAAACTGGACAACAAATTTTAACTTTTTGTAAGTTACGGAATTGAAATGACCAGATTTCGATGTATTTTCTCATGCTGAACACGAAAATGACAATAAAATTGTCAGCAGCGGTCTAGTTTTTTTTTTGTAATTTTGAAAAATATCTTTGAATAAAAAATGTCCCATCCTTAAATCTGGTAATGTCAAGACTTGCTTACGTCAGTTAAGGGCGTTTCCTTTTAGCTTGTTTCCTGTAATGGACCTCAGGAACATCTCTCACTACTTACCAAAAATAGTCAGCATAGATGTATTCCATTTGCCTTGGTATCATCTATCAAATGGTGAGATCGTCTGGTAGAAATGTTCTCCATGTTCATCAGAAACTGCAGCACCGTTTTCCAGGAAAAAGTCCAAATGAGAGTGGAGAAAATGGATTTTTAATGATATATTGCACCCCATTTTACGATAAGCTAGTAACATATTGTCCACATATTTTCTGTTGTTTGGGGCCCGGTGGTTCTCCCAAGAAATTAAGACAACTGCTCTGAATGATTCCCACGCATTTGTTTTCTTTTCTTTTCAAAGTTCAGAAAAATGTTTATCCTTGAGGAGTTATCTGATCTAGGAACCAATAAAAATACCTTCCTTAATATTTTAGTTGTGCTTACTCTCGGAAATTTAGTGTATATGTACCTAAATGCACTCCCATCAGTAACACTACCGTAAGACTCAACTTTGATGAATCTAAATATGATCTCCATTCTTCTGGTAAGAGTTGGATATTTATAGCAGACATTAGATCTTGTATATTGTTGCAGAATACAATGTCATTACTTTTGTTTTAATTGCTCAAGTGGCTTCTGGCGTGTTCTATATACAGATACTTCTACATTCTCGCCAAGATACTTTAAACTGCCAAAGTCGTGAAGCCAGGAGCTCTGTATTGGCCTTTGAGAGTTCTAAAGTCTCGAACATGATCATTTAATTCATATTGAGTCATTCTGTTTGACTGAGTTGGAATTTCAGGATTGAAGTCAGGATCATGGGATGTGGATGATCTGGATATTTCTTCCGAAGTGCTGGATTTCGGTTCATCGTCTGAATCATTATTACAGGAGTCTGGTGGTACTGGAATAGGAAGCTATTTTGAGTGTGGCACCGGACAATTAGCTGAGGGTGTGTTGGGGTAATCACGGTTGACCTCTTCTTCTTTGAAATAAACTTAACTGGTGGGACCATGCAGAAATAACAATCACTTACATGATTCGTTTGTTCTCTCCAAATCATGGGAATTTCTTCTTTCCTTTCAACCAGTCACTAAGATTTGCAGAACATCTATTATAATAAATATGTGGAGCAAACTTTTTGTCAAGATCCTCTATTTTGCACGCGAAATGAAGTTAATAAATGGAGTTATATGTCGCTTTTGCGATGCTAATGCCACTTTTCCGCAAATATAACAAACGTTATGTGGACTATTCACTCAATTTCGTGGCATTTTAGCTTTTATTACACTGCAGTCTTATCTCTGCGCATAATTAAAAAAAATGTACCTGAGAAATATAGACATATCACACATGTGTTCTACACGACAAAACTTCACATCTATATAACTTATACACCAAGGTACAAACCATTGTTCACTCACGAAATTCCACTTCAACTTACTTCACAACCTGTTGGGGTAAACACCGACGCTTCAAGATAAATATAATCTATATTATACAGCTGTCACTATCTCCCCTCCTCTAAGGATGTTTCCTTGACCTTCACACTGACTACAATATTCTCAGCATACGTAGTAACATTAGACATGCTGATAATTTAAAAACCAGACCATTGTCATCATTTTAATCGTCATATTCGTAATTAGGAGTTTCTTCTTAATATAAAATGGTCGCTTTCACTTCCGTAATTTTTTGGCTATTGTCCAATGTAATCAATATTCTTCTTCTTCTTCTTCTTCTTCGGCTTTCCCCCACTTATAGGTTTGCCGTCTTCAGTTTCCATTTATCTCTATCATTCCAATCTCCCTTTTCCAAATTCCTATCATCCATTATAGTTCTGACGTAGGTTTCCCATTTCCCAATGTAATCATTAAATATGTAATATTCTATTTGTAGTGTTACAACCTATTAATACTTTATTATATTTTGTAAAATTTCGTAAATATTTGAAGAAAATAAATGGTATAAACGAAATTTAAAAAAAGTCTTCGATAATGAAGGAATAATCATTTTCTGCGGACCTTTGGCAAACGAATTACGGAAGAGGCTAGTGAAGCGCTTTGTGTGGAGTGTAGCATTCTATGGTGCAGAGACTTGAAAATTACGACGGAATGAGGAAAAGCGACTGGAAGCTTTTGAGATGTGGATATGGAGAAGGATGGGAAGTATAAAATGGACAGACAAAATACAAAATGAAGAAGTAATGGACTGAGTGGATGAAGGAAGAACAATGCTGAAACTCAATAAAGAAGAGGAAAATAAATTGAATTGGCCACTGCCTGATGACGAATGCCCTAGAAGGAGTGGCCAACGGAAAGAAAGTTAAGGCAGAAAAATACATCAGATGATAGACAATATTCAAATAAATGGTTCGTATGCGGATAAAAAAAAGGAAAACTGAATTAAGGAAAGAGTGGAGAATGCTGAGTTTGCAATGAAAGACCTGCTCTTGGGCAGAATACTATGTATGAATGTATGAAGACATCTTGTTCATTGCTGCTTAACAACACTGTTTGAATGTTCGTATTAATCCGGGCATTTTATTTAACAACTTAGGTAATTAGGGCCACACTTAAAATCTGGGCATCAACGAGCCAATAAATTCTCTTACTTCAAGCTTGAGGTTTTATTACGTGCCGTAAAATAAGTATACGATACTTATAGATTTACTTCATTTTTGGAGAAAAAAAAACTATACCCAGGATTTAAAAATCACCGACTCCGGCCAATTTTATTTCAGTAGTGGTCTGTGGAACATTCCTATATCCGCAGACCAGGTTCTGGTCAACCGCGTAGTACAAATTCACGTTAAGGTCGACGAATTGTGCGAGCAGCGCCCGAACAGTATCCAGGGAAGACATCCGGGCACATGTTATACCTATTATGTCATCAGGGACCATTGGGAACCGTCCGGTTACAGCAGGACTAAGGTCGCGTGTGTTCTGGCCAGGCTATCACTTAAACCACGACACCGCCAGGCACGGCTACTATGGTATCGTGAAGAGTCCACTGGAGAGTGGAATGGCACTCTGTTGTCTTTAATTATGAAAGTAGATTCTGTCTGTATGCGAGACCTATTATCTATTATATTTTTTAAAAAGTTTGAAAATTTGTCTTACCTTCCACTAGACACCTGCATGGGGTCGAAGTAACGCAGGCAGATTAGAAACATAGGCTATTCCAGTTCCCTTTGTTAGAAGTATCTGTTGACAATGAGAATAAATGTTTCGTTTATAAGAGGATAAAATCTTCAGAAAGTCATTCACGATTTTTGGTGCCAATATATATTTCACAAAAGTATCCGTTTTCGTTCCGGTGCAATTTAATGTTGACTCAGTTTGTGAATCTTTGGTGAAAACATGTCTACTAGTTTCATGCCGCTATCAAATTTATTGTAATTGAGATTATGTTGAACATTGTGTAGCAGAAGTCTAACTCTGCAGCAGTCATCATCGTCCTTTCAAGTATTAGGCCCAGTGGCCCGTTACGGTCTCCCGCCATCTGCCTATCCAGAGGCTTTAGGTGGCAGCCCCACCACTGGACTTACTACTTTTCGGCTAGCAACCGACTGGTAGGAAATCAACTTGCTTTCAAGTCTCCAAAGGTTCTGCAGCAGTAACACTATTAATTTAATTTTCCTTCCTAAATATAAAATGTTCTTGTTTTAGATGGCTTTTTTGCTTCAGTAAACTTTTATGTACTACAGTCGTAATGTGGGTTGCTTTAGGTCACTTTCACCATTATGTCCGACTGAAAAAACCCGATTGTAAGTAATACAATTTGCCTTGGAACAATTATTATCTATGGGTGCAATCCAGTTATACTAATCTTCCCATTTATTCAAATAAACCCAAAATATAGGGCTATTCAGAAAGAAGGAACACACTTCAAACATATATTTCTTGCAAACTACAAAAAATAGAAACACAATTCCAACGTTCCTGGAAAAAAGAAAAGTTGAAATTTTACTAGATTATGCATTCAATATGAGGACCATGCATTACACGACAAATATCAAAACAGTGGCTCATTTCTTGCCACACACAAATCAGTTGATCTCTAGTTATCAAATATTCACAGCTTCAACAATTTGATGTCGCAGATTTTCAAGAGTGTCAGGCATCGGGGGGAGGGGATAAAACACGGTCTTTTAGGTAACCCCACAGATAAACATCACACGGAGTTAGATCTGGTGACCTGGGAGGTGTAAGACCTTCTAAGGGGAATATTTTACTTCACTAAGTCTATCTTATCTATCCATCTATCTATTCTTTCGTCCATATGCATGCATGTATGTATGTAAAACTGTAAGACCAATGCAGCCGTGATCGTAACTTCAAACTTTTCTCTTTCCAGGAACGTTGAATTGTGATTCTATTTTTTGTAGCTTGGAAGAAATAAATGTTTTAAGTCTGTTCCTTCTTTTTGAATATCCCTGTATTTTCTTTCTTTTCGGAGAATCACACATTATGGCTACAGTTAACACTATGAACTATAGAACTCTGTCTCAACACCGCCAATCATCACAGCTTAGCACAAACCCCCAGTTTTAAGAATTTCTGTTAGAAGCATTTGAAAATAAAAGAATGCAATTTTCGTTAATTGTTCCTTTGACATATACAAGACATATGACACCTTGTTCAAATCGGATGCCGGCGCGCCGCGGTTGTTGAGTGCTCGCTCTACGCTCTCTCGACGCACATTTTTTAATCGCTAACTGAAGAATGATGAACTAAAATTCTTGATTTATAAATAATATTATAAATATATAATTTTAATAATGCATTGTTAAAATGCAAGGAAAAGGGTGTTCATTATGCTGTTAAAACATGACAGTACTTTAGACCTTCAAGTACGGAAAATCTCAAATAATACGGACACCTGGGAAAAATACTTGCCATTCTTATATTCGTAGGTTCATGTATATTTACTAATTTCAAAATCATGTCGTTTACCCTTTAGAATCACGTATGAAATCCAATTGCTAACAAACCAAACATAAGATAGCTGAGATCTTCCTCCCGATTAAAAAACCCGTTAAAAAATCTGGCCTCGCCGCATATCCATAATATAAGGCAAATTTTTCTGGTTCCTGACTGCCATATCCTGGTTATACCTTCCTGTAAAGAGACCATATCCAAGGGAGATGTATCTAATATTCCTCTGTTATTGTTTTTAGTGCTCTACCCCAAGGGCCTCCTGAGGCCTGTAGTGGGAATACTTTTTACCTTTTTTACTACTATACACTCTCCTAACACTCCATATTCCTAGGAACATATCCCTATGTTTCAACCTATGCCATGGATACTCTGAATTAGACCCCGCCCGCAGATCCGAATGTGGGACTATTTTATATCCGGATAATATAACTCCAGTGGAACCCATGCTCACGGTTCTAGAAGATTGCGTTTTTATGTACAGTGAAATATTGTCACTCTTTCGACGCATTACAACTGCCATTAAACCAATGTTCTAGATCGGTATAATTTGCTTCTATATTCAAAATATAAGGACCAAAGGGAATTACGGAAAATTATTATTTATTTATTTATTTTACCTGATGGTATTAAGACCGTAAGATCCTCTCTTCCACATCACCAGGGTTAATTATACGTATAATAACAATTAGGCCTATTAATTATCTACATGTTGATTAATGATACATAATAGGCATAGGGTACCCAATATATAGTTAACAAGGAAGGAAAAAATCAATAGTAATGATAATAATAATGATAATAATAAATAATAATAATAAATAATAATAATAATAATAATAATAATAATAATAATTTTTGTATTGTAAGCCTATGTTTTCCCTTTACAGAGATTTAGGCGCTCTCCCCCTACAGGGAAGAATTTAAACCATACTAATTTAGTTACACTTGTTTTTGTATAGATGTCATTTTGAGTGGTCCGTGGTCAGCGTTCCGCCTCATACTGACATCAAGGTAGTACTAGGACGGGGAAATTCGGTAAATTTTGCTTAGAGGCCTTTTCATTCAGGCTTAAGGATTTTTTACGAGCCTGAAAATCTTCAGACTCGGGACCCACGGCTTAAAGTCCCTCCCGGAGGACTTGCTCCTTGGATTTTTCCGTCCTAAAAAATCCATCGACCCCGGCCGGGTTTGAACCCGCAACCCTCGGGACCAGAGGCAAGGATCATAACCACTAGTCCACCGCGGCCGACATAATAATAATAATAATAATAATAATAATAATAATAATAATAATAATAATAATAATAATAATAATAATAATAATAATAATAATAATAATAATAATAATCATCATCATCATCATCATCAACATCAAGGCTTAGATCCTCTGGCCCGTTCCGACTTCAAGAGATTTGGTCTTTCCATCTAGAAAATGGTCTTCCTTGACTTCTAGATCCTGTGGGTCTGTAGTTTAAAATCATTTTAGAAGGTCTATCATTTGACATTCTTAGTAGATGTTCGTACCAATTTTGTCTTTGTTCGTCAATTTTATCCGCCAATTTAAAAATATTTAATTCATCTCTTATCTCAGAACTTCTTTTCTGGTCCATAAGAGTGTAGCCTGCCGTTGGCCTTAAAAATCTTATCTCCGCTCCCTTTTTATTTTCTTATTTGTATGAGTCAAAGTCCAATTTTCACTGCCATAGATAATAGCAGGAACGAACATGACTTTATAAAATTTCAGTTGAGTATCCTGAGTTGTTTTATTCTTTAGAATTCTTCTTACTATTCCACACACTCTTAGAAATTTCTGTGTTTTTATATTTATATCTGCTTTTTTGGCAGTATGATACATTAAAACCCAAATAATTGTAGGATTTCACTTGTTCAATGATATAATTATTTATCACAATTTTGCATCTGAGGTGATTTTTTTCCTCGAAATGCCATTGATTTTGTTTTTGTACATGAAATGTTTAAATTATATTCCTTGCCTACTTTTTCTAATTGGTTTGCAGCTCTCTGGATATTATCTTCTGATGAACTAAAAATAGTCTGGTCATCTGCGAATAAAATCGTGTTTAAAACTTTGTCATTTATTTTAGAATTTTCAATTAAGACATCTTGCCATATTTTTAATAGCATAGTCAACATATCGCTCATTTGTTGCAACAACATCGTAACTCAAAAATTGTCGATTTTGAGTTATTGGTACTACATGAAAGACAGAACTCAGTTCTATATTCAGGAAGAACGACATAAGCTATTGTATAGGCCTACAATGATTTGGTACAGTAATTAGATATCTATGAAAAATACAGGCAAAGGTATATGGATTTCAAATCTTTAAATGCTTCTCCTGAAAAACTATGTTTTTTGAGTTATGACTTTGTTGCAGCAAATGAGCGATATATACTAACAAAGCCGGAGATAGCGGGCATCCCTATCTTACACCTTGGTTAATTTCTTCAGAGATATTACTCATCGCTATTCCTTTGCCAATGCTGATGGTTGTTTTGGAGTACAAACTTCTAATTACTTTTTTAATGTGATTTGGGTATCCACTCGTTTCCATAATGGTCCATAATTTCTTTCGGCTTACCCTATCGAAAGCTTTTTCATAATCACTCAAATAATGCAAAAGTAGGTAAGTTGTATTCTCTCCTTTTTTCAACAAGTTGCTGCATTATAAATATACCATCGGAGCAGGAACGCCCTTTCCTGAAACCACATTGTTCATTCCCTATAACATGTTCATTCAATTGATTTATTCTAAGAGTGATAATTTTTGCGTATATTTTATACGCCACGTTCAGAAGGATGATACCCCTGTAACTATTACAAACTTGTCTATTTCCTTTTTTAAAAACTGGGTACACTATAATAATAATAATAATAATAATAATAATAATAATAATAATAATAATAATAATAATAATAATAATAATAATAATAATAATAATAATATGTAATTTGATTAAGTAATTGGCTTGATACTGAGACTTTTGATGTCCCAACTCCTTTCAAAAAACTTTAAGCTGAAAATATATAAAACTATTATTCCACCAGTTATAATAATAATAATAATAATAATAATAATAATAATAATAATAATAATAATAATAATAATAATAATATGTAATTTGATTAAGTAATTGGCTTGATACTGAGACTTTTGATGTCGCAATTCCTTTCAAAAAACCTTAAGCTGAAAATATATAAAACTATTATTCCACCAGTTATATTATATGGGTGCGAAACAAGGACTCTTACTTTAAGGGAGGAAATAAGATTACGAGTATTTGAGAATAAAGTTCTTAGGAAATTTTTTTGACCAAAGAGAGATATGAACAGACAGGTGAATGGAGAAGACTACATAACAATGAACTACATGGTCTTTATAGGAAGCCAGATATAATAAGAACAGTTAAGTCTCGTAGACTGCGATGGGCAGGACATGTTGCGCGTATGGGGAATGAAAGACGTACATGGAAACTTCTTGTAGGAAAGCCAGAAGGAAAACGCCCAGTTGGTAGACCAAGAATGAGGTGGGAGAACAACATTAACTATGATTTGAGGGAAGTAGATTATACAGGGAATGATTGGAAAGCATTAGCTCAGGATAGGTATGTATGGAGAGCTTATGTCCGCGCGGCCATGAAATTACGGGTTCGATAGTGCCAGTGAGTAAGTAAGTAAGTAATTGGCTTGATACAGAAAGTGTAAAATATAAAAGAATAATAAAAGTAGGGCATATACATTGTACATGGTTATATATTATATTGTCTAAGGAAATATTCAGTGATTTTTTAAAACTGTTTTTGAGTCGGGCAATCTTTGATATACGAGGGGAGGAAATTTCAGAGTCGGTTTTCTAAAACAAGGAAGAATGAGGAATAGTGAGATGTTCGATGTAGAGATACAGCTAGAGTTAAATTTTCTCTCGATCATGTAAGATTTTTTCCTTCGGAGACAAAGACGAAGGACCGACTTTTTATTATATTCAAGTTGTATGCAACCCCTTCCCACAGGTATTAAGTAGCTGGTGATGGTACCCCGTTCATCTTTTATCATTATTACTTTATGTTCTGGTTCCAGAGCATGGGCTCGGGGGATTTAAATGCACTGCCCGAGAACTCAGCATGCTCAAATTAAATATTCATACTCATTTGCGCTTCTAAAAAGCAAGAGAGAGCGAGACAGAAAGAGAGAGAAGAGCATGTACTTGCATAGTAAATGCGATGCGCTTTACCACCAGAAAAAAAATATTGAAAATAGTGGTTATGCCTATAAAGCGTGGAAATCTCTTTCAGTTAATAATTTACTGGCAGCTATTAGCAGAGGACGGGGATGGCTCTAATAAGTTGGTTGCCTGCCTACTCCCTACTACTATCTGAATTTTTCATGTTGCTAATGATGTGGGTACAGTCACTCCATTGTACAAAAAACCTTATGCAAAAATATAGGACCATCACAAATAAATGCATAATTTTATAATCACTATTCTGAAATATTAATAATCTATTTGACTATCCAAGTGGATTCAACTCAAGGAAATGAGTTCTTAGGCCCAAAAGAGGGAAGTTTATCTGTAAATAAATTATTCCGATTGTTTCGTGATTAGGACAGTTATTCAAATTGAATAGGCTTATCTAGTGTTACGTGCCTAGAGCGAAGGACATTTTAATGAATTGTAGGCCTATCACGTAAGGAAACTATGTTATTTGTTTATTTATTTATTTTACCTGATGGAGTTAAAAACGTAAGGTCTTCTCTTCCTCTTCACCAGGGTTAAATTAAACATAAAAATAAGAATTATGATTAATGATACATAACATATATAAACTACACAACATAAAGTTGACAAGGGAAAGAAAGAAAAAATAGTAATAATAATAATAATAATAATAATAATAATAATAATAACCTATAATTAGATTAAGTAAATGACTTGGTAAAGAAAGTTTAAAATATAAACGAATGATAAAAGTATACATGGAACATGGTTATATAGCCTATTATATTGCCTAAGGAAATATGAAGTGAGTTTTTTTTAACTGTTTTTGAGTCGAGCAATCCTTGATATACGAAGGGAGGGATTTCCAGAGTCGGGTGGCTGAAACAAGGAAAGATCTTTAACATCAGATGCTAATGTAAATGATATATTCGATTGAATGGATTAAAATAAAAATCATAACCTGGTAATTTTCTTATGGGTCTTCGCTAATATGTTATATAATAAACTATAAATAATAATAAATAAATAAATGCAAATTAGTGATTAACGTACGCTAATCTGTTAATGAAATTATTTCTTACATAGGCATATAGGCATACGCAGGCATATTACCCTGTTTTTAAAAATAAAAATTCAAATATATCTAATTAAAATAATTATTTGCATACATGATTTGACGATATCACTAGGAAAAGCTTTTTGAACGATATAACTGGTACCAATCTGATTGCCATGCAAGCAATAGAAAACGCAATACGATATGGAAAATTACCATATGCGGTAAGTAGACGACTTTCAACTGTTCTTCTCTGGAAGTAACAGTTTATATTAAATATCTATCCATCTATCCATCTATCCATCTATCTATCTCTGTATGTGTATATATATATCCCGCAGGCCTACCTGGAATCGCTATTTATTGTAGATACCCAAATGCCTCACGATGCTGGTTGAGTGGTAGACAAGGCCTTAAGGCCTTAACTCTGCCAGGTAAAATAAAGCTATTATTATTATTATTATTATTTCCCCATGTGGTGATTAGGGCGCTCCTTAGTGGGAGCGTTTTAACCAAGCTAATATCTATCTATCTATAATGGCGTAGCCCATTGATGAGCCATAACCTCTCCTTTGTAAGGAGTTACTTGACCAAGTTTTTTTTTTAGTTACCACATTTGCTCAGACATGTCATGGATGGCATGCGGTCAACATAATACATCTAACAGGTAATTATGATATTACTAGGACGTCGATGTCGTTAAGTTTTGCTTAGTGGCCTCTTTATTTAGGCTTAAGCATCTTTTACGAGCCTGAAAATCTTCAGACACGGGTCCCTTCCGGAGGAGTTGCTCCTTGGATTTTTCCGTCCTAAAAAATCCATCGACCGCGGCCGGGTTTGAACCCGCGTCCCTCGGAACCAGAATGAAGGAGCATAACCACTAGTCCACCGCGGCCGATTTAGTTATGCTTATTTACCCATAGATGTCAGTGAGTGGTATGGGGTCGGCATGTTGCCTTAGTGAGACATCTAGTGGGCAACTAAGGTTATTAAATATAATTTATTTATTA
This sequence comes from Diploptera punctata, assembly GCA_030220185.1. Taxonomy (NCBI): domain Eukaryota; kingdom Metazoa; phylum Arthropoda; class Insecta; order Blattodea; family Blaberidae; genus Diploptera; species Diploptera punctata. The sequence continues at coordinate 327,305 of JASPKZ010008621.1, read as the reverse complement.
ATACATTTTAATTAATTAATAATACTCATCGCTCAAAGAATAACATAGGCCTACATGTGTGAAGCGTCTTAACAGAATGTCGGAAATAGAGAGAACAGTTTTAATTACACTCTTAAAATCCTCAACTCGGCCGGAAATTATTTTTTTCCCTTTTGCAATAGCTGCATGATTAAATTCTAAATATTTTTTAACATATTTCATTTTAATGACCAGCCTCATGGGCTAGTGGTCAGCGTTTCTGACTACTATTCATAAGGTCCCGGGTTCGATTCCCGGTCAAACCATAGGAATTTAACCTTAAAGGGAATTATTCCAGTTGTTGCCCATATTCTGGAATTTAGGTTAAGTTTAGATTAAGAACGCTCCTGGCGCTTCATTATCATTTATCACCCATCATATCATTGGGACAACGTAACTCCGCCTTCTAGGCGCCCCAACTTCAGAAGTGGTTTACAATTAAGCCAATGCCAGGAGGGAACACCAGAAATGTCGAAATGACAACCTGGGGTATTGAATAAAAAAATGTATTTCATTTTGATACAATTATTAATTGGAAATATTACATTAAAATTATATACCTAACTAATACCAAACTTATTCCGACTGATGAAGATATCTGTTTACTACACGACTAGGCCTAGAGTTCACACTTATTATTTATCGTCCAATTTGGTTTCCGCGTCTGAACATTTTCGGGCTCTTAAAATAACCTCATGCCTTTAAGCGAAATTTAACCGGCTTTACCAATCAAGTTGCTTGGATGTTAAATTTTGGTAGATGAAATTTTGTTTATTATTTGGATTGAATTAACTCTATTTCCATTTTATTCCTTATACAATCCAAATAATAAACAAAATTTCATCTACCAAAATTTAACATCCAAGCAATAGCCATCAATAAAGCTAATATCTTAGTCGCTTACTAGATGTATCATTGAGGCGATGTGCTGACTTACATATCACTCTCTGATATCTGTAGGGAAATATAATTAAATTGACTAGGTCAAGAAACTCCCGCTAAGGGAGCACCTATGTCTCCAAGAGGGACATAGGCCTATGGAGTATGTACTAAATTTTCGGAAGACAACATGTTTAAGTTGGAATTATATTTGAATGCAGGCTTTCACGGCCGGTAATCATAATGTTGAGTGATTCCGGGTTATGTGGCCGTGGTCCATAGTTGGTGTTAATACCAGACGTTTCGCCCTCAACTGCGGAGGGCATCTTCAGTGGCGAGTGCTTCTAGGCGTGTTTCCTGGTCGGAAGATCTACTTAGAGTGAGCGCTGTGGACGTAGTGGACGTTCACTACGTCCACAGCGCTCACTCCAAGTAGATCTTCCGACCAGGAAACACGCCTAGAAGCACTCGCCACTGAAGATGCCCTCCGCAGTTGAGGGCGAAACGTCTGGTATTAACACCAACTATGGACCACGGCCACATAACCCGGAATCACTCAACATTATGATTACCGGCCGTGAAAGCCTGCATTCAAATATAATTCCAACTTAAACATGTTGTCTTCCGAAAATTTAGTACATACTCCATAGGCCTATGTCCCTCTTGGAGACATAGGTGCTCCCTTAGCGGGAGTTTCTTGACCTAGTCAATTTAATTATATTTCCCTACAGATATCAGAGAGTGATATGTAAGTCAGCACATCGCCTCAATGATACATCTAGTAAGCGACTAAGATATTAGCTTTATTGATGGCTATTGCTTGGATGTTAAATTTTGGTAGATGAAATTTTGTTTATTATTTGGATTGTATAAGGAATAAAATGGAAATAGAGTTAATTCAATCCAAATAATAAACAAAATTTCATCTACCAAAATAACATCCAAGCAATAGCCATCAATAAAGCTAATATCTTAGTCGCTTACTAGATGTATCATTGAGGCGATGTGCTGACTTACATATCACTCTCTGATATCTGTAGGGAAATATAATTAAATTGACTAGGTCAAGAAACTCCCGCTAAGGGAGCACCTATGTCTCCAAGAGGGACATAGGCCTATGGAGTATGTACTAAATTTTCGGAAGACAACATGTTTAAGTTGGAATTATATTTGAATGCAGGCTTTCACGGCCGGTAATCATAATGTTGAGTGATTCCGGGTTATGTGGCCGTGGTCCATAGTTGGTGTTAATACCAGACGTTTCGCCCTCAACTGCGGAGGGCATCTTCAGTGGCGAGTGCTTCTAGGCGTGTTTCCTGGTCGGAAGATCTACTTGGAGTGAGCGCTGTGGACGTAGTGAACGTCCACTACGTCCACAGCGCTCACTCTAAGTAGATCTTCCGACCAGGAAACACGCCTAGAAGCACTCGCCACTGAAGATGCCCTCCGCAGTTGAGGGCGAAACGTCTGGTATTAACACCAACTATGGACCACGGCCACATAACCCGGAATCACTCAACATTGGAATTATATTCTTCACATTGTAAATACATTTTACAAAGAAAACCAATTAAATTATTACCAACTATTTGTGTTTGTGCATTCTTCTCTTAGACAAGTTTGTCATAGAAAGTTAAGCATTTTCTACAGTATAAGTTCGATTCTATTTCAAGGATTTTGATTCAGCAAAGAGAATAAAGTTAATGTAGGGCAACGTAAACAAAATGTACCCGCAGAGCGATCATAGCAGTTTGTCAGAGAACCGAATGGGTATAAATATTGCAAAAGCTGAATGTTCTCAAAGAACAGGAAAAACTGTGGCGATTGCAGGAAGTCTTTCTGTAGTAGTCGTTTAATAAGTATACTTGTATATGAAGGATTATATTACCAGGGTATAAGCCTTTGGAGATCGTTTTAGAATCGGAGTTGTGCTGTAGGCCTATGTAGTAAAGTTTTTCACTAACCATAACAAGCTTGTACAATAGAATGAGATTTCTTTATACATGACATTTCAATAAATAAATAAGTTATCAATTTCCACGGTTTAAGGTTTACAGGTTTGTAAGGTCTATGTGACAAAATAAATGCAAAGAGGTTGAGTTCTAAGTCTGTCTATCCGGTCTAAGAATGTTTTTAGAATATGGCTGATTATAATTCAATTTGACAGTAAATTGCCTCTGTCCGTCGATCAAATTATTATAATTATATTTAACTGAACGTGGCGCAGATAGCTCAGGCTGCAAAGTGAGTAATTATGGGATAGAAGGCACGGGTTTGATTCCACTAGAGGAAATTTACTTCATTCATTGTATCCAGACCGGTCCTGGAGAGCACTCAGCCTCGTATGATAAGTACTGGGATTTTTTCTAAAACTGTAGTCCACTGAAATCGTGGGACTGTACCTCCTTTTCGTGGATCCTTGGAGCATGGGTATTCATGGCCCATCAACGGGATACCTTTACTTATAATTATCTGAATACAGATTAAAAACAAGTGTCGAAACATTTGGAATTAATTAGTTTGAACAGTTCGGAGCGCTAATATTATCGTGACTGTGTTATGTGAGAAAAGAAAACATCGTGCAGTTCTAAAGGATGACGGACAAGCTTGCTTGGCGCCCGTCAGGGTGTTTGACCCGGTGGCCAATGGCGTCGCAGACACACCCTACTCTTGACGACGCCCGGGCCAAGGGTGGAAGGGGTAAAAGGCCACAAGAGGGCAAGGAAAATGGCGGAATCATGAAAAAATTCTATATCTTGAAGTTATATGGAGCAATTTTATTTTCAAGTTTTTTTCAAAATATCTAGTCCTTAATTTCACCGCAGCGAACCGCCTGTTCTGTGTTTATGTGCACAATCCTACTACAGAATACTAACGGGACATGGCGACTTTGTTCGCGAGGAAAAAAATAATTTAAACAGTTTATATATAAACTAACATATTTAATTTGGTAATAAATAATTGACATTGTGTTGTTGGAAAAGTCTTTATAATTTGATTACCCGGCGTTGCCCGGGAATCTACTTATTCCGATCTTCTTGGCATCAATGAGCTGAAAGACAAAAATGGTTATTGTGAGTTATCCGTAAATGATAGACATATGCTGTCGGAGACTTTTTTGTAGAATGTTTTGATATATATAATTTTGTGTACATTAATTTGGAGTATTTATTATGGTTTAGGCAGCGTAAGCCATTTAAACGTCCAAAAAGCTATTTTTTTTAGTGTATCCATACATTTTTTTTAGCTTCGGTCCTATAGAACGTACGGTAACGTGTTATATACGTTAACTGTCCCAATGAAATCTCTAAATTATGATAAAAAAACCCCATCCAAATCGGTCAAGTAGTTTTTGAGTCCATAAAGGAAAAACAGATTCACAGACACACAGGCGTTCACTTTTATATAGGGTGTTCGAAAATGATCATCACAATTTTGTAGCACTTTTAGAGAGGGCAGAGTAGATAATTTTTAACGTACCTTTTAAGTGTTACAGTTAACCCTAAAACAGTTTCATGTAATAAATTTAAATATCCTGATTCTGAAATAGTTGTAGTAATTTAATTAACAGGCCTAAAATATCAAAATATAAAATTAGCACGTAAAAAGTCAGTAGTCCTCAACTAAAATAAAGGTCTGTTATAAAACTTCGTCAAATAGTTAAAACATGAAGGCCTTTCTAAACATTGTTTCATCTTCTGCATTTCAACTTGTACTAATGTGGTTGTATACGTTAAAATGCAGAAGATGAAACATTGTTTCGAAAGGCCTACATATTTTAACTACTTTACGAAGTTTGATAACAGATATTTATTTTAGTTGAGGACGACTGATTTATCAGGTACTTATTATAATATTTTATTACATAACTTCAATGGTGCTTTTAGAAGTATCGATTAATAGACCTAGTATCAATAATCAGATTAATAACTGACTGTAAGTACACTTATCAATCTTCTCTTCTCTTCTTCAAATGATGATTAGCATCTTGATATTTTCCAACTGTTGTTGGTGACATCAAGAGACTATCGTATTACAAAGACTGTCTGGAAGTTTGAACATCGAAATTAAATAGGCCAATATGTGGATTCATGTTGAGATACACTAACTATAGGCTATCGTCATTTGCTAAGTCAACGATGTAGAGTCACTTTTCTAATCATTGCTGGCAAATAGGATGTAGATTTATTGCTCACTGAGATCAGATCTGGTTGTTTTGAGCTAGTCATCACCATCATCATCATCTGCATTCATGGGTTAGGTCTGTTGACCCGTTCCAACTTCAGCCCATCTCTTTCTAGGTCTGCCCACATCTCGGGTGCCTTTAGGTTTGTATTTTGTTATTTGTTTTGGATATCTATCATCATTCATTCTGTCTATGTGTTGCTTCCATTTTTGTCTATATGTATCTATTTTATTAGTTATTGCAAATATTTCAAGTTCCTGTCTTATTTCTGTGTTCTTGATTCTGTCTTCCTTAGTGCACCCTTTAACAGATCTCAAAAATTTCATTTTTGCCGCCGTTATCCTACTTAGATCTTGTTTTTTATGTATCCAGTCCGTAACTTAAGTGTAAATAGGAGCTATATCTTCTTAGATTAGTAATGGATAGAATATTAACTTAGCGTGTAAATATAGATTATAGTTTGATAGGATTAGTCAATTTAAATGTAAATAGGAACTATATTTTGTTAGGAATAGTAATGAAGAATGCACTAATTTAACCCTTAACTTACAATGTATCTTATAAGAAACATTGATTTAATTTATTTGTTATAGTTTATTAAACAGTAAAAATAAAACAAATTATCATAAATTACCTAAGATTGTGTCAAATTACGTTAAAATACAGTAATAACTTACTTTTACATGATTTTATTTTTCTTTGCGGTCCGAAACACTTGAATGGTGGGCACTTGAATGGTGGGTTAAGTAAGTGCTAATAGGAACACTATCAAGCAACTGTAAATATTAATCATAACTTGTTAGTGATAAGAGGGACCATAACTTGCTTACGTATAATTAACAGAGAGCATTGTTTGAAATGCAAATAACAACCACAACGAAATAGAACAATTTAGCGTCACAATAACTCAAAATTATATTTTAAGGAATCGAAAATAGAAAAAAAAAATAATGTCACACTTTAGAACTAGTAAATAACATTATAAATGCATAGTCAGGAACATCAACACATATAAAATGATAGAGATACTTTAATATTGCTAAACCAAAGCATGTAGTACTGCAAAAAACTGTAGTGGAGCATGCTGTCATATGAAGACTCTTAAAAAAAAAACGTATCCAGGCTTCTGATCCATAGAGCAGTACCGGTACTGCCAATGTTTTATAAAATTTCAATTGGGTCTCTCTTGTTGTTTTATTATTTAGTGATCGTTTTATCGTACCACATATTCCCTGGAATTTTGCTATTTTATTAGTTATATCATTATCATAATTAAATGAAATGTCACATCCTAGATAATTGAGATGGTTCACCTGTTCTATGATTTTGTTTCCTATTACTATTTTGGATCTGATTTGATTTTTCCCTTGGAATGCCATTACCTTAGTTTTTTCTATGGATATTTTGAAATTATATTGTTCACATAGGCTATATTATGTAATTTAAAAATATTCCTTTGAAGCTCGTCTTCCGTATTTGCTATTATTACCTGGTCATCAGCATATAATAATGTTTTCAAGTAGTGTGTTTTATCTAATTTTATTCCTTTATTTGTTTCTTCGTTCCATTTTTTATTATATCATTGATTTGTGGTAGTATATAATTATTTTTATGTTTAATTTCCGTCTAATCCTTACAGAATACAGTATATGGCAGAGGTGGGAACTGGTAAACGGAAGAAAAGTGTGACGTCATCCTCATTCCACATGCAGTTGCAATCAAGACTACCTCTCGGCATGCTAAAGTAGAACAGTCGCGGATCTCTTTAATCTAAGGACGAGCAGCCGAATTACTAATTTCTTGCAGGCTGTTTTTCTTAAATATTTTTTTGAAATATTTTTTTCGGGCGCATGGTTGAACACCGATACTTTTTTTTTTTCACACACATTTATCAACGATAGGTTTAATTGTAGATGAAGAGATACGAAATATGGAGAGTATGGAATCAACATTTCTAATTGTACCAACTATCACTCTTAGTATAGTTCAATTTAGAAAATATTTGCTCACTTATACATATTGAACCAAGTATTGTACAAATCTATCACCCGTGTACAAAAAATAACGTATAATAGCAATAATAATAATAATAATAATAATAATAATAATAATATAATAATAATATAATAATAATAATATAATAATAATAATAATAATAATAATAATAATAATAATAATAATAAATAATAATAATAATAAAATAATAATAATAATAATAATAACATAATAACAATAATAACAATAATAACAATAATAACAATAATAACAATAATAACAATAATAACAATAATAACAATAATAACAATAATAATAATAACAATAATAATAATAACAATAATAATAATAACAATAACAATAATAATAATAATAATGACAATATTCGTAATACGGGAATTACATTTAATTCACGTTTCATAAAGCACATTAACATATTTTTTATCTTACCTATTTCTAATCATGTCGACCGCGGTGGACTGGTGGTTAGGCTCCTTCCCTCTGGTTCCAAGGGTCGCGGGTTCAAACACGGCCGCACTCGATGGATTTTTTAGGGCGCAGAATAATTTTATTATTAAATCCAGAGTATTAGACACACACACACACACACACACATACACACACACACACACACACACACACACACACACACACACACACACAGAAAGCGCGGACACGCACGCACACACAACACACACAGAAGACACACGCAAAAAAGACACACAACACACGCAAAAAAGACACACAGAACACACACAAACGACATACACAGAAAACACACACACACACACACAGAGAAAACACACACACACACACACACACACACACACACACACACACACACACACACACACACACACACACACACACACACACACAGAAAACACACACACACAGAGAAAACACACACACACACACAGAGAAAACACACACACACACAGACACACACACACACAGAAAACACACACATACGTACATACACAGAAAACAAACACACACACACAAACAACACATACAGAAATCACATACACATCGAGAGAACACACACACACGCACGCACACACACACAAAACACCAAAACACACACACCAAACACGCACGCACGAACAAACAAAGTACAACTACGTATTGAGAATAACAACGTGTTGTTTTCGGGTATTAAACGGATAATATTAACATATAGCCAAGATAGTATTACAAATGTTTGTAAAATTAATCGATGTCTCTGTATAGAATAAATTACCCTGTGACGAATTCTCCGAGTTACTGAATTAAATAAAATATTTTTCATTAATTTGTCTCCACGAAATGAGCCTGAAACTTTTGCTCCTGGCCCAGTTGTTTGGAAAACATTAACAAGGAATAATTTAATTTATGATTGCAGAAGCACAAGACCATTATATCTCCCTTCTTTTTGAGCAGAGTCTGCAGTTAATGAGACGTTATAATAAGTCATGTTTCCCCTTTTCATCTGTGTGATCTTTTGCCCCATCCCCTCATCCCCTAGGACACACATATGAGGTTTAATTTCGAGCCGCAAGGCTTCTCAGTTCTCTCTCTTCGTTTTAATTCAGTCTCCATTCATTCAAGTTTCTCTCATCTCCAAGCCACAAATACTACTTCGCTTTTCGAGCATAGGCCCCTATGCATCATGTATTTAATAATGATGACCAATTTTCGTAACTGTCATGAATTCTGAAGAAAATGCAAATTTGTTCCTTTGCAAAGCTAGGGTGAATTTGCGGCGTGATGGAAGATATGAGAGATATATTGAAAAGAAGTCGACAGTATTGGCGAATAGTCCTAAATAAAGAATAAATTTACGATATACTTGGAAAGTCGAAAATCTGCAGGATAATGGATTAAACCGTTAAAATACTTTTATTTACAACTTCCTTTTATTCGTAATTAAATTTAAATTTTAAGACATTATTAATATAGTAAAACTTGTTTAATCCGAACGTGAATAATGCGGTAATCTGTCCAATATGAACAAATTTATTAGTCCCGGAAAAATAACAGTAATTTTACGTGTATTTATTTTGAGTAAAACAGAATCTGTCCAACGCGGAAACGGAAGGATATTTCTACACAATTCATGAAAAAAATGTTTATAAGGCGGAAAGAGAGAGTGAGAGAGAAAGAGAGAAAGAGAGAAAGAGAGAGAGAGAGAGAGAGAGAGAGAGAGATAAAGAGAGAAATAAATTAGTTTCCACTTCATTGAATTCCCGTTAGGCGAATTAACAATAAGTGATGATTCCTGCGCACGCGCCGGGTGAAGCAGAGTTTCTACCTGTATCTGGAATTTTCTTTCGGCCTCACTGCATACCCGTTTTGCGAAATACAGGTTCATTTAACAAATATTTAGAGTCCTGAAGATCTGCAGGAGGCCATGAAGAATATCAGAAAATGGGCGACAGAAAATTCAATGGAAATAAATAACTCCAAAACAAAAGCAATGAAGTTCAGAAGAGGAGGCAGATTATCAAAAAATGACCACTTTATGTGCGGCGACTCAGCCCTAGAAATAGTCCCCAACTTTAAGTACCTGGGAGTGACGCTGCAGACCACTGGAACCACGTTCACCATGCATATACAAGACAGGACCACAGCGGCAATAAATTCGATGTTCGACATCCCCAAGCTTGAGAGACTGTCCTTGCCAACGGCGATGGCACTGTTCCAACTCAAGGTAGCACCAGCGGCCACATACGGTATTCAGATAATTTGGATTCACCTAACAGTGAAAAACCTCAAGAAATTGGAGAATGTCAAAGCCAGATATCTCAAGAGGGCCTTGTCACTCTCAAAGTACACAAGAAACAGCTACGCCTACAGAATAGCACATGAATCCTACTTCATTGAGGACATCAAGCTTCGCTTCAATCTACCAGAAACCCAGGCATATAAAGACGCCATCAAAGAGAGACAAAACAAAGCCAATGCAATACCGATGGAAATAATGGACACAGAAACAATGAAAACCGATGTGTGGAAAGGACCGAACTTCCAACTTCGCCACCTATACACACGCTTCGCCGCGCATGGTTTCCACTGGAAAATATGTCAGAATCCGTCATACCACGACCCGAAGGAGGACTGCAGATGTAAGCTTTGCGACGAGCCATGCTCCAGGTACCACCTAATGAAATGCCAAAGCAGAACTCAGCCTCTCACCAAAATTACAAAAGACTGGTGAAAATTCTAAATGTACACATTGTGTTTAATAAAATCAATAATTTAACAAATATTTGGCGTGTGACATCCGTCTTACAAACAACCAGTGCACTGTAAAATCTTAAATTAGTTTAAAATCTGGGACTGATTGTGTACTTTCACAGGTAGCGTTCTGAAATTACGGAATAAGGATGGCTAAATCTTATGTATAATTGTCATTAAACGATTAAACGAAAAAGTGAAAGTAATTGAAGATAAAGGAAAACAAACTCTCAATATGCGAAATAAGGACCAAATTTAAACGTGGAAAAAACCAAAGTTTGTGAGATTTTAAAACACAAAGAAAAAACGAATGAATGGATGCAAGGAAATGGTCAAATGAAGAAAAAAGAAGAAGAAGAAAAAGAAATCAACGAGGTGTATTTTACAAGTCCATGATAAAAAAAATCTCCAAATTTCCGGATCGATGCTCCAAAGTCAAGCTCTAGCTGTTGATATAGCCTATCCCTAGGAAATAACGATTTCAAGGCATCTTCAGGTTGGTTGTGGACAGTTTTAAAAGACGACACAATGTAGTGTGGAATGAAATTTGCGGGGAATCAAAGAGTGTGGACGAAAGTATAGTTAGTGAGGGAAACCGAAACTGCATATTTTAATTTCAGGATACGCGCCGAAGAGACATTTTTAACGCTGACGAAACGGGACTGTTTTCTTTCGCGCGTTACCGTCGAAGTCGCTCGTACATACTATACTTCACTTTCCAACGGCAGCGGAACTATAATTAATCCAAGGTACATAAAAAGATTATTTAATTTTTTTTATAATTCTGAATGTTGTCTAACGTGGGGGAAAGAAAAGGTCCCATGCGATTCCGCTTTGGACAAGTTTTACTGTATATTATTTTATACGGTTAATTATCAGTTACACAAGTATGCATTTTAAAACTTTTCTCAGTTGATTTATTTAAAGTAGGTGTTCTTAAACCAATTTTATACTGATACCAGAAATTATTTCCATTTTTGTCTATCGCGTTAGGTTTTTGCACAAAATAAGTATTTGTATTTTCACGTTTTAGCTACTACACGCACAAATATATTCAAACTTAATTTCACACAAGATACATCTTTGTTAAAAATACATATTAAAAATACTGTAGAGAACTGTCCTAATATTTTTGTGACTACCTTGTAACAAAACAGAAAGTAAATGGTGTTCCATTAATTTTGAAACCTTCTCTTCTTTGACTTCCTTGAAGTTTCTCCATTTTTAGTCTTCCTCATCAACATCCAACAGTAGTTTCATTCCATGTTCTCTGGTACCTCCTCTCCATCTCTTTAATACCCTGGTGAAAACGTTCACCTTGCTCTTCACTATAATGTCCCAGATGTTCGGGGAAGTAGTCGATATGGGACTATAGAAAGCGAACTTTCACACTCATGTTACAATTCAACTTTTTAAAAATTTACAACATATTTTTCACAATTGCCATGTAATTAGGATCTTTGTTATTGCCTAGAATGTTTTCAGTAACTGATCAGAAAGTGCCAGGCTTCTTCTCCTCTCTCATTCATTGTTTTATTCAAAATATTCATCCTTCATCAGTTATTTTATTTGCGGACCAACAAAAATTCCACCTTTCAATTTTTCTTGTGTGATGGACGGAAATTTCTTGCAAAGACACTTGAAGCAAGGCCCGTCCTTTGGTAGAGCTCTTACAAACTGCTTCATCAAGCCCAATTTGATGTGTAGTTGTGGAGGCAGGGCTTTTTAAGGGCCTACAGTGTTCATGTTGGATGTTTTTAGTTTCAGGCACAACATTTCTATGCTCTGGCGAAACTTTCACACCTCAATGTTTTTGCATTGCTCGGCAGTCCCATTCACATAGATAGCATGGCATTTTTGTGAAACCAGCTTGTTGCGCTAATAGTATCTCTATAACTTTAAAGTCACCGCAGATTAGCCACCTGTATTCCTTATACTGGGTACTTGTTGATAGCAACTTCGTCTGAACTGAATGGGCCTAAGAATGGACCCATACACATTCCCATTATGCAGTAACACACATTTGATACTCCTCTTTGATGAGTCTATAAAAAGTGTCCACTGAGTAGAATCATGCTCAATGTCATAGAAGTGCATTAACTCATTTATGTTATTGCTGCAAACCAAGCAATCATTCTGTAAGAATAAAGGAACTAGTTCTTTTTCTCTGTGTGTGTACCACGACTAATGTGTCTGGTTCCAGAATATTCTTACTTTTAAGCCGTGAGCCAAGTAGTTCTGCAGATTCCTTTGGCAAATTCAGATCACGAACTAGATCATTAAGGTCACTTTGAGAGAATCGTTGTGGAGTAAAGCCGTCTTCAGGCTGACATATATGATCAGTATCGTGATCAGTATCAGTGATTGCATCAAGTTCACTTTCAACATTATATTCTGTCAGGTTCTCTAAAACAGCTGGAGGAAGAGGAACAGGCAGCTCTTCTCCAGGCGGAATTGGCATAATGGCTGAAGGGATGATTGGATATATTATTTGGTTCTTATTTTTTTTAATTATACCCCTGAATGTTGAGTGATTCCGGGTTATGTGGCCGTGGTCCATAGTTGGTGTTGATACCAGACGTTTCGCCCTCAACTACGGAGGGCATCTTCAGTGGCGAGTGCTTCTAGGCGTGTTTCCTGGTCGGAAGATCTACACTCCAAGTAGATCTTCCGACCAGGAAACACGCCTAGAAGCACTCGCCACTGAAGATGCCCTCCGTAGTTGAGGGCGAAACGTCTGGTATCAACACCAACTATGGACCACGGCCACATAACCCGGAATCACTCAACACTATGATTACCGGCCGTGAAAGCCTGCATTCAACTATACCCCTGAACATTAAGCAAACAGGAGTAACAGCCATTAAGGTGGTCTTTAGGCTCCTTCCACACCATAGGAATTGCAAACGTCATTCACGTTTTCTACCTTTTGTCCACAATTTTAACCTCTCAACGTAATAGCGGCAAACTTTCTTTGGCGGCCATGCCTTATCCTGGTCACCAAGTTTCACTTTAAAATAAGCAGAGTAAACGTTTTTCTCAAAGTCTGTAATATCCGTACTTTGCTTAAGCATTGTATAATTTACACAAAAATAGCAGAATGCGTTAGGATTGTTCACACACTTGCCATACTTGGAGTCACGTTAGAGAGATAAAATGAGAACAGAATTCATAATGCAAGTTTCTGATAACAACACTTCAAAGGTTACCCAATAACAACTTCAGCAGCAGTTGTGCCAACCTAAAGGCTTTAGAGGCTTGAATTGACAAATTTCCCTCCAACAATACTCATTACCATCTGGCACATATTACGCTCTCGCCAATAAATATATGAAAACAGATTAGGTCCATTGTGAAAAAACTGTACGTGATAGAAAAAAACTAAGAACAGTTCTGGAATCAGCATAAAACTTGAACTAATACGACGTATTAGTTTTCAATCATCTGACATCATGCAGACTAGTGTTATTAATCAACTTAAAAAAATATTTCACTTACTGAAAACATACTCATCATAAAAATGTGTCTTTTCTTTAAGTCAACGAATTAAGGAACTTTAATTTACCTTCCAATTTAAATCAAAGGGCGCATTATAGTAATATTAATAAGCCTAACATTGAACTATTTTAAGATATAACTTAGGCGAAAACGTGGATTTATTATTTTCTAAATTGCACATCAAGAATAAGATGGGTAAATAACATTAACCATGATATAAGGGAGGTGAATTATAGAGGGAATGATTGGAAAATATTAGCTCAGGATAGGGATGTATGGTGAGCTTATGTCCATGAGACCACGAACCTCCGGGTTCGATGGAGCCGGTGAGACAGTTATAGGTCTATTATTTGTCTAGAAGTGAGAGCTCATATACCACGCATTAGACCTACACACAACACAGGAGGAAAGAAGTCGTGTGTACATTAGATTCTCCACCTGAAATATACCATCACCTATGTTGATATCTGTTATGCGAACTTCGGATCTTGAGGCTTACTCTTTCTTACGGAATTCTATTGCTAGTATAGATTAAATATATTGCAAATGTAAATTGAGCGTAGAACCATAATTTAAAAGAGGAATACATATAGAGACAGAAATAAAGAGAAAGAGAGAGAGAAAGAGAGAGAGAAAGAGAGAGAAAGAGAGAGAGAAAGAGAGAAAAAGAGAGAGAGAGAGAAAGAGAGAGAGAGAGAGAAAGAGGAGAGAGAGAGAAAGAGAGAGAAAAGATAGAGAGAAAAAGCTCTCTCTCCCCTCTCTCTCTCTCCCTCTCTATCTCGCTCCATCTCTCTCTCCCTCTTTCTCTCTCTCTTCCTTCTACTCTCTCTTCTCTCTCTCCTTTCAGCTCCTCTCTCCCTATCTCTCTCTTCTCCTCTCTCCTTCCTCTCTCCCTCTTTCTCTCTTCCCTCTCCTCTCTCCCCTCTCTCTCTCCCTCTCTCTCGCCCTCTCTCTCTCCCTCCTCTCCTCCCTCTCTCCCTCTCTCTCTCTAGCCTCAATCTACCCTACTCCTCTCTCTCCCTCTACATCTCTCTCCCTCTCCTCTCTCTCTCCCTCTCTCTCTCTCCTCTCCTCAATCCCTCTCTCTCTCTCTCCCTCTCATCCTCTCCCTCTCTCTCTCTCTCCTCCCGCTCTCCCCTCTCTCTCCCCCTCTCCTTCCTCTCTCTCCCTCTCTCTCTCTCGCCTCTCCTTCTCCTCCTCTCTCGCTCTCTCCCTTCTCCCTCTCTCTTCCCTCTCCTCTCCCTTCTCTCCCCTCGTCTCTCGCCTCTCTCCCTCTCTCTCTCCCTCTCTCTCCCCCCTCTCCTCCTCTCTCCCCCTCGCTCCCCCTTTACCCTCTCTTCCTCGCGTCACTCTCTCTCGTCCCTCTTCTCTCTCCCTCCTCTCTCTTGCCTCGCTCTCTCCCTCTCTCTCTCCATCGCTCTCTCCTCTTCGCCCTCGCGCCTCTCTCCCTCTCTCTCCCTTTTCTCTCTCCCTCTCTCGCCCTTCTCTCTCCCTCTCTCTCTCCTGCCTCTCGTTCCCTCTCTCTCTCTCTCCCTCCTCTCTCTCTTCCCTCTCTCTCTCTCCCTCTCTCTCTCCCTATCTACCTCTCTCTCTATCTCTCTCCCTCTCTCTCTCTCCCCCCTTTCTTCCAGTCGAAGCAAATTTCCACGAGGGGAGGAAAGGGTTCACATAAACATATTAATTTACTTTAACTACAACTTCGATCGCAATTTTTAGTGGAAATTATTAGGTTGTTCTATGCTACGTTCTACTCGTGAATATTAGATCGGAGAACAAGTGACAACAATCAAGTGATAACAAACGTTCCCACTAGAACCAAATGCCAACATGTTTACTCACATATAAGGGGATTCTAATCGCAGGAGTCCATATACATTAGTGAGCAATTTAGGGTGAGAAAATGTGCGAATTAATGTTAGTTTGTTGAAGTTAGGGTGAGAAGTGGTGAGTTGGTAGAACCGATTAGTTTAGCGTTCACTTGTTTGTTAGTGAGTTTTGTGATAAGTTGGCTACACTGCTTGAGCAGTGACTATATTGTTTTTACATTGAAATATGGTGATTTTAGGTTATTTTGAGCTCAACTTCTTACTTCATTTTAAGCAATTTCTCACCATATTTGGGGGAAAACAACATATACATTTCTCTCAGATAATTATTCACATAACGCTACAATAAATTTAATGATTTTCCATTTTTGTATCTGAATGCATGTAGGTGGTATGGAATCCCCAAAAATATTTTAAGATTAATTGATTTTGCTATCATCTGTGAATAGGCCTACTTGCAAATTTGTGTGGATGATAAAAATGTAGAATTCGTTTCGTCATGTTTATTTATTAGAAGATAAAATAATAATTTGTAGAGGTATTCATCATTTCTTTGATCGAGCGACCAAATTACTTTTACATTGAAATAGTAATATTATTTATATGCAAACAGCGGGGAAATAATATCGGGATGTGAAGTTACGAACAAACGAACTTAGTTTGTTTACAAACTCCGAGCGACTGGCTCAAGCAATGTTAATATAGACGGCAAGCTAGTAATGCCTATTGCTCTATGTACATGGTTCATCTATTTATTCTGATAACTAGTACGAGTACATACTACAAACTTACATATTCACAACTATTAATATATCAATTTACCCGTTTTTCAGCATTGAAATGAGTAATTATGTTGGCTATGTTAACTGTAGATACTATGATCGTGACATAATTGCAGTACTCCCTCTGTATCAGTCTACAGTTAAGTTACATTAATTATAAACATGTAAACAAACTATTTCAGTACTATTTCTCCGCAGTCTGCTTATAAGTTTATTGCTATTTGAAACAACGCTTGAATATTTTACGTAAGTATTTTCGTTTCATGTTTCTTTGACAAGTAAGATACTATCAGGAACATCATCTAAAATAAATAAATGTCATACTTTGACAGAATTAAATTAAGAGCAAGTCTTATAATGGCACGATAACTTTGATATGGGACTGAATTTGAAGAGTTCTGGAACCCCAGAACGCATTAGTGAGGACACAAGAATAAATATAGCGTGAATGTCTGCAGAATGTACCGGAAATGGGAAACAATGTAGAGGGGTATCATAAGAGACATACGCAAGACACATGGTTCTTTGCAATAGTGGCATAAATAGCGCATACACATAGCAAGAATGAAAATACTGATGTAGAAATTTAGCAATATATATAAAGTAAACAGAATTAAATGTACAGACTTTTTCTTCTTCTTTTCATTTTCCTTTAAGGTTGCAGCGTGAATCCATTCCTTCATTTTTTTGCAATTGTGCCCTTTCATCGTGTCTTTGGTCGACCTCTATTCTTCCTTCCTTTTGGTATCCATTTCCTTATTCTCTTGTATTCCTATGCGATCGAATTATTCATTCCACTTTGTTTTCCGATTCATTATCCAAACTGCTGATAGGCTCTATTTAATATTCTTTTCTAACAATTACAATTGTTATTTCATCTGTTATTATTTTATCTGCATTTTTTTAAAAGTCTAATCTCAGTAGTTTCATTTATTTTTTAAATCTTATCATTTGTCAAGCGATCCATCTATCCATAGTAATTCTGTCCGAAGACAGGTCTTTCACTGCAATCATAGCATTTTCATGCTATGCTTTGCAGCTTTACTAGAGAATTGTAGGTGTGGTAGCTTCCCGTTGCTTTCCACACCGGTGAAGGATGATGATGATGATGATGATCATCATCATCATCATGATAAGGGTTATGATGATGATGATGACGATAGCCATATAATTTCGGGGACCGTTTGGGCCTTAAAGTTTTCCTGACATTTGTCTTACATATGAGGAAAACCCCCGATAGAAACCTCACCCAGAAAAACTGCCCCGACCGGGGATCGAACCCGGGCCCACTGCGTGACAAGGCAGCACGCTACCTCGAGACTACAGCGGTGGACTGTCAAACGATTTACATAGAAAATTCTTTGATCATGGGAACTTCAAGCAGAGACTGAAAAATATTACTATTTCTCTAACATTGCACTATATTGCATATTATAATAAACTATTTTCTTTAATAGAATCTCCGGATATTCGAAACTGTCGTATATTATTTTTAACTATGAGGTTAATGCCTATTGTAATGACATTACCATTCTTACAGTGTGATATATAAAAAGAGATATAGGCTATGAACAAGAATCTTAATTTTTATTTATATTTATTTATGTAGCCTGCTGGGGTTATCTGGAACATGCAAGTAAAACACAGTTGAAAAATATTTTTTTAACAGTCCATTTATGTTAGCATAAGAAGTTTTTTTACTATTTGTTCTAAATAAAATACTAGCAGAAATATTATTAATTCATGTAGCTTTAAAGCATTTTAGACTACTGTTACCAGTTTCGATCTGAGATCAGATGTCGAAAAGTCTCTTCAAAGGTCTTCCTTAGTTTCTTATATCTGATGGGATATAATTTTTAAGTAATCAAGAAATGTACGTACTATGTGACATTCTATTTACATGTTGTGTCCGTCTTTATTTATAATTTTGGATTTTATCGAGAACAACTCATAATTCCACTAACATGTATTATAAGATACGCTCTTTTAATTTAATTTTCACCCTAAATTCTTAAATATGTTTTGTTTATATTATTTTTTGACGTTCATAAAGTTCCAAATACTCTATTTGTTAAAATATGTTTTATTTAAATAATCAATAATTACTCAACTTCAATTAGGCCTATGTAAGATATGTCTAAAAGGGTTCGAGAAATGTGTGCTATCAGTACTGCTCTATGGGTGACACTAATTTTAAATTAAAATAATCCGTAATTGAAACATACTGTTCTATAGTCAGAAAATTTTATCATTAAAGAAATATATATTCTGCGACGAAATTATTCTTACTTCAATTTAAAATTTTCACCTCGGTATGACATTTTCATGGAGTCATTCAGGTACAAATGAGACAACGTAGATTAAACAGGTTAAAAGAATGAGCTGCCTCCGGTTACTTCTATGAGATTACTTCCAATAGAAATGGTCTTATTTTTAAAAGCACATAAAATGTATTAGTTAAAGCATCGATTTCTAAATTTAAAACACCTTCCGTTTAAGTATTGTCGTCGAAAGGTAAAATAGTTTCAGATCTTTTTTTGTAAAAAAATATCCTGCGTTAAAATAAGTTTATTTTATAAAAATAGATTTGATAAAATGCACATCTAAAATCAGCACAACAGATGAATGGTCAGAACTAAGTTCATTGAATGTTTCGATTTCGTCAACCGTCACAGTTTTATCTTCATCGTGAGTATATGCAGCAGATAAAGGCTTGTGTTTAGTATCATTGGAAAATGTGTTATGTTTCTCAGACCCAGTATTTCGATAGTTATTCCATTCAGCATGAGCTGCAATTATTCTATAACAGTTAATTTCCATTTTACCTCTCGCCTTATAGGTATTTTTACGTGCCACACGCCATCTGGGTCTTGCAGTGGCACGACCTGTCGGTGGAAGACACATACATACTTTTCTGACCACACAAAGACATGGAGGGCCTCCCCGAATAAACGAATCAGCTCAATGTCAGGGCCTCCTACGACACAACACAACATTAAAAGGAAACACACAATTCTTCTTCTTCACTTCCTGGTTTAGGCAAGAGTTGCCTGCTCCATCTTCACTAATAGATCTCCATCTCTTCCGAGGATGTCCGATATCTCTTCTTCCTCTTGGAAAATAATTGAAGATTTTATTTGGTAATATACTTTCTTCCATTCTTTCTACATGTTCTTTCCACTGTATCTTGTTGTTAAATATCTTTTCTTTTATGGAGTAGATCTGCAGTTCTTCACGGATATCCTCGTTTCTTATCTGGTCCATTCTAGTGCAGCTTTTACTCTTCTTAAAAATTTCATCTCGGCTGCTTGGATTTTACTTTCTTGTTTGGTAGTGGTAATCCAAGATTCACTCCCATACAAAAGGACAGGGACAGCCATTGTTTTATAAAATTTTAATTTTGTTTGTTTATGGGCTTCGAGGTGGCAGCCCCACCAATGGTCTACTCTGCATAGCGTTGGTACCGCGATCAGACGAAAACACATTACTCGTATTCTTCACAATGGAAACTCGGACGGACTTAACCGAAACACATAATTATAGCAGTTAATGTACAAGTATCAAATACATATCATTTTATTTCAGACATAAGAAATATTGTTAATTATAAGAAGTTGCACATTACACACATTATGCAGTTTAGTGAGAACAGTAAAATTAACTTGGGCGTAACCGCTAAAAAAAGAAAAAAAAAATACATACAAGTATTCAGTAGTATCTGTCATAAAATGAGAAAAAAAAGTCTTATAAATGTGGGTCCTAAAATTGATATATTCTGAGAATCTTGGAGTTCAATATTCTTACAACAGAAAAGGTTCCGCGGTGTAATCATAAAATTTATTTTAATGTATCCATCTCTCTTTTGTCTGGGAGGATCACGAATTCTTCGAAACACCCTAGTTTCTTCCGAACCTGTGGACAATAATGAAATACAAGATTCCGCAAAGTGTTTGCATCATTGATTGAGGTAGCATAAACCAAAATATTTTGCATTTTTTATAAGAGAGATAATCTAAAGAGTAAAATTTAGGGAAGCTAACAGGCCAAGTTACAGACAGTCACTGAGAATTACATCGATCCTCCATTAAATTTCCGATTTACTTTCATTATATTTTTTTAGAACATCTTTAATCAGAAGGAATTCTCATTTATTAAAATTTCAGGAAAAAGTTAAAATAGCAATGCAACTTGTTTATAGGGCCTACGTATTATAATCTAATCAGGCAACTACTAGACTATATTCATAAATGCAACTAAAGGAAATTTAAATGCAGAAAATATATAATTTTAATGATAAAATTCTCCCGGCCATTATAGCACTAGAATCCTCTCTGTACATACTAGAAGCTATTATGAAAACCTCTATCGCAATACTAATGTATCATAAGAGAGATTTGCTCTTTAGTCTCTATACTCGCCCTAAACGCTGATATTGTAAAGGATCGATACAACTTTGAAATGTTCCAGGCTTTATGTATAATCTGAAATACTTCCAAGACGTTAAACAAACCATTAGTCTATTTTTCTACCGCAGATCACTTGTTTTCAGAAGACGAAAGTCATCTAAAATGCATTATCTGAATGTATGAAAATTTTGGCGAATTCACTATCTGTTGGCAAAGATTATTATGACCTATCAAGAAAGCACGCGAGAAACGAAAAAATACATAAAAAGATCAGTACCAACATTAACTTCTGCCATTCCCTCATACCCTTTACAAAAAATCCCTCTAGCAAATCCATTAACACGAGAAAACAAATGAGGACTGGGACGCGGCCATATCGTGTCAACGGATAATTTAAGTTTTGTCACAGTCGTTAGAGAAAGAATTAATGTTTCTTCTCTTTTTTTTATTTGGGAGAAGAACATATTAAAGTTCCTCCATTTATTGCCTACATAATCTTCTTTATCGTTAGGATATTTCTGGGGAGTAAATTCCAACATACGTTGGCTGCCGCTAAGAAAAAGAAATATAATATTTGTCTGCCTTTCATCCAAATCTTGAGGGAAATAATGGATAATCTTTAACTTTGTGATGAAGTGACAGGAAACAAAATAATTTGTTTTAATTGTTAACATGACAGAAATTATAAATATGTGTGACCATATATAGCTCGGTAACATATGCGAACAAAAATATAAAATTATAACTTGTAGCTATATAGGCCTACGTACTAAAACTAAACTCCATGGCGCGACAGGCCTAGAAGACCCTTGGCCTACCAGCCGAATACTGGCCTCACATCATTATGTGCTAATCGTACAAATAGACGATCATCCAGTCAGTATAGGGTTGACATGTGGTCAGCACGTTGGGTCCCCCAGTCTTTATAGCTGGTTTTCTCAACCTGGAACTGCTATTTATTGTAGCTATCCAAAATCCTCATGGTAGTGTGTGAGCACTAGTCGCATACTGGCCAAAATTCCATGAGAAAATATCTTCCCTCACGGGGACTCGAACCAGCTCGGGTCCCGTAGCTCTGCGCTAAGGCATCTTGCCTTAACCACTCGGCTGGGCCGAGGAACTTTTATGTACAGGCTACTGGAATATGAGGACCGATTTAAGAATTTTAATCTATCGAATGTTAAAAATAAACATTTGTATGCCTGAATGGAATGTTCTAAGACAAAATAAAATCACACAAATCTAAATTTATAAGTATTACATAATTTTATTGTGTTTCTTGTGATATTAATTTAATGATTATACAGTTTGATTTGAATTATATCTAATATATAAAAATGAACAAATGTTTGTTTGTTCGTACTTTATGCGCGGCCATACCGTTGATCCGATTGTGATGGAGCTTATTGAAAAATGTTCAGGAGATTCCCGGGATGAACAAAGGTTATAAGTCTTATAAGAGAGTTGTGATACTCAACTCCTACACCCTTAAAATCACCCTTTGTAATGGAAAACGTGAAAAAAGTAGCTCTTTGGACGCTTAAATGGTTTACGCTGCCTAAACCATAACAAATACACAAAATTAATGTACACAGAATTAAATACCTCAAAAGGTTCTACAAAAAAGTCCGCAACAGCATGTGTTTATCTCTTATGGATAACTCACAATAACCATTTTTGTCTTTCATTGATGCCAAGAAGATCGAGGCAAGTATGTAGATTCCTGTGCAGGCATAGCAGCACATGGCGGGTATTCTTTTACGGATAACTCACAATAACAAATTTTGTCTTTTAGCTTATTTATGCCAAGAAGATCGAGATAAGTAGATTCCCGGGCAACACCGGGTAATCAGCACGGGGAATCTTAAAATAATTACGATATACATTTATAATTATTTTTCATTTTACTTATTCAACTAATCATAATAAGTACATTAATTTTCGTCTTTCAGCTCATTTATGTCAAGAAGATCGGGATGAGTAGATATAAATTTTTCCATTAACTTATTTAACTAAACATAAAACACATTAATTTTCGTATTTCAGCTCATTTATGTCAAGAAGATCGGGATAAGTAGATTCCCGGGCAACGGGGTATCTAAAAAATATAAATTTATATTTATATTTCCTTTTACTTATTCAACTAAACATAAAAACACATTAATTTTCATTTATTTAGGCGTAGCAGCGCACGCCGGGTAGTGTAAAATATTAATCTCTTTACTTAGCTGTGTTTACTGCTTCCTCTCCTTCCCTGCATTCTATTAGGTTGTCTCAAAATTAATGTCGGTGTTTAATGTAATGTTGTTTAAAATTAAAATATAAAATTATGGAATATTCACCTGAAAGGTCCGTCTCCTCAACTTAATTAATTATTTAACTGTAGCGCTTTCGGGACTTGTCCCATCATCGGCATGGTTCAAAACTGGTGTTTTGAATAATACCTCAACGGAAGACATCATGAATCTTATAAAAGTTGGTAATGTTGTTTGTCTGATGGAATTTTGAAGATGTGATTCACTGGCAGTTTTTTTTTTTTTCAAACAGGCGTGCAGACGATGCAGATCTTTTTCTTAAGAACTGGAAGGAGTTCATGAAATATTAAGACAGAGATACGCAGCTTTAGTTAACCGAAATAGTGTTCCCTTTCAGGATAATGTGAGACCCCACATTGTACGAACAACCACGATACAAATTTAGGGTTTGGGAGGAATTGAACTGCTATTACAGCTAGCATATAGCCCTGATCTTGGGACTTCTGATAACCACCTGTTGTTAACCATGATACATTTTTGGGTGAAATTTCGAAAACATTAAAGCTGTGGAAGTGTCAAAATGAATTTTTCACATCACAAACCGAGACTGGTACCGTCAGGGGAATAATAAGCCTCGCTGAAAGATGGCTTAAAACTATAGAATTTGATGGTCTCTACTTTGAAGAGTAGTTTAATTGATAGTCGGAAAATATTACAAAATATTATAAAATAAATGTCCACCGCTGTGGTCTCGAGGTAGCGTGCTGTCTTGTCACGCAGCGGGGCCGGGTTCGATTCCCGATCGGGGCAGTTTTTGTGGGTGAGGTTTTTATCGGGGTTTTTCCTCACCTGTAAGACAAATGTCAGGAAAACTTTAAGACCCAAACGGTCCCCGAAACCATATGGCCATCATCATCATCCTTATCATCATCATCATCATCATCATCATCACCATCGTCTTCATCCTTCACCGGTGTGGAAAGCAACGGGAAGCTACCACACGTAGGCTACAATTCCGTAGTAAAGCTGCAAGCATAGCATGCAAATGCAATGATTGCAGTGAAGGGCCTACCTTCGGGCAGAATTACTATGGATGGATGGATGGATGGATGGATGGATAAAATAAATTTATAATAAATAAATTAAAATACAAATAAAAGTTATTTAAATAAGACATTGGTTATGGGACAGTAACTGTAAAACTAATTTTAGACTAATATAATAACTTTTCATTTGTAATATAATATGTTAATGAATAGGACTCGTATGCCTATAGGGGCTGTGCAATTTAAAATAAATTACACATATAAAAAGAGAAAAAAATTATTGAAGGCAACAAGTAAAGTTACTCACTTAGACAAATTGCCTTATAATGCAGTTTTCAAATGAAGGGCCTATGTTATATATTTTTAATTATCAGGTATTGTGTAGATTAGATTAGTTTAAGATGGGTTCGGGTTTTTAAAGACCCTAACACGGCAACCTTATTTTTGGTTAATTGCATTAACTCACTGGCACTATCGAACCCGTAGGCTCATGGCTGCGTGGACATAAGCTCTCCATACATCCCTATCCTGAGCTAATGTTTTCCAATCATCCCCTGTACAATCTACTTCCTCAAATCATAGTTAATGTTATTCTCCCACCTCATTCTTGGTCTACGAAATGGGCGTTTTCCCTCTGGTTTTCCTACAAGAAGCTTCCATGCACTTCTTTCATTCCCCATACGTGTCACATGCCCTGCCCATCGCAGTCTATGAGACGTAACTGTTCTTATTATATCTGGCTTTCTACAGGCCTAAAGATCATGTAATTCACTGTTATGTAGTCTTCTCCATTCACCTGCCTGTTCACCTCTCTTTGGTCTAAAAATTTTCCTAAGAACTTTATTCTCAAATGGTTAAATGTATTCCATCCATCCATAGTAATTCTGCCCGAAGGTAGGTACTTCACTGCAATCATAGCATTTTCATGCTATGCTTGCAGCTTTACTAGGGAATTGTAGCTGTGGTAGCTTCCCGTTGCTTTCCACACCGGTGAAGAATGATGATGATGATGATGATGATAATGATAAGGATGATGATGATGGCCATATGATTTCGGGGACCGATTGGGCCTTAAAGTTTTCCAGGCATTTGTCTTACAGGTGAGGAAAAACCCCGATAAAAACCTCACCCAGAAAAACTGTCCCGACCGGGGATCGTACCCGGGCCTGCTGCGTGACAAGGCAGCACGCTACCTCGAGACCACAGCAGTGGACTATATTACCCATCTTTATTTTATGGAATGAACGAGATGAATTCTACTCTACAATGATACGTAGTCTATCGTGGTGTTCCTGGTTCGACACACATGAAGCATTCACACACGACTCATACCGCCATTTATTTAGGTTGGGCCCAAGGCCTCAAGGTGGGCCTACAACCCTTTCTTTGGTCCTATTCTACTCGGAGTCATGAAGAAATATATGAGTGTGCCCTATTAGATTACCACAAGCACATTTTCTAAACACCTGTTATTTGCTAAACCAGATTATTGTTTTACATAACATGGTGTGATGTGAGAAGTGATATGAAATGAATGAATGAAAATGAAATTACATGATGGGGGAAGGAAGAGGAGTGGAGAGTATTGGGGGATGAAATTCGGGAAACAGGGATATGCTATACGTATAACTGCTATAGGATTTATCATATACAGAAAGTAGTATTGCTCTTATGGGAACGCTGTCGCCATCGACTGAGTGATAGAGATGGAAATATAATTATCTCCAAGTTTTGTTGTAAGAGGATGGTTCAAAGACATCTCCGTTAGCCGCTGTTCGGGCAATTGAGTTCACCCTCTTAACTTTATTAAATATGTGGTTGATAATTGTACGTTCTATAATGGTATTTTTTTCCATAAATCGGGCACACACTTTCTTGGCAAAGTTTTAGGTGAAACTATTTAACTAAATTATCTATTTCAAATGAATTAACTAATAAATCAATCTCACATAAAAAAACACTTGTACTAATAAGAATTGGTCCATAAGAGCAATGCTATTTTTTACGCGATAGTGCGTTTTGTCCTACTTACCAGCAATGGCGACCATTATTGAAAGTTCCACTTCCTACATTTCGGGGTTGCCAACCTAAATAACTATACTGTAATAAGATTACATTTACATCCACGTGCCGGAAGTAAAACCACTGCTCCTCTATGTATACTACGTACAATGTATATACAGAAAATATACATAACGTAGTGTTAATATACATTATACGAAAAAAATCACTACATTTTAAATGAACTGAACTTTATTTGAAATAATATAAAACAATAAATACGTACTTGTGACCATGTTATCAATAAATTGCTCTCAAAGCCTCTGTAGTTTCAAATAATAAACATTGCCCACACTGTTAACGTAAGTCAATTGTTTATAATCCATCCATAGTATTCTGCCCGAAGGCAGGTCCTTCACTGCAATCATAGCATTTTCATGCTATGCTTGCAGCTTTACTAGGGAATTGTAGGTGTGGTAGCTTCCCGTTGCTTTCCACACCGGCGAAAGATGATGATGATGATGATGTGATAATGATAAGGATGGTGATGATGATGGCCACATGATTTCGGGGACCGTTTGGGCTTAAAGGTTTTCTGATATTTGTCTTAAGGATGAGGAAAAACCACGATAAAAACCTCACCCAGAAAAACTGCCCCGACCGGGAATCGAACCCGGGCCCGCTGCGTGACAAGGCAGCACGCTACCTCGAGACCACAGCGGTGGACACTTGTTTATAATGAACGCAAATATTTCCAACAAAGATGTTATTATTTTACTATTATTTATTATTTAAAACACCATCGCGCAAAAAATAATGTACAACGCACGTTTGTGAAGTGTTTTACAGAATCTCGAAAATTAAAAACCTCGCCATCGCTCGGTTTTTAAACACTTTTACTCGTTTCTGTAAAAGCATTTTGATGATGATTCTTGATGATGATGATATTGCGCTCTGACGTCATGCCGTGTCTGATAAAATAAAAGCTAAACCAAATTCCATGGACGAGAGGTCTAGAAGACTCTTAGCTGGTTGCTGACTCACTTCCACTTTTGATAATCATAAACCGGCAAAGGGGTGACATATGGTCAGCATGCCGGGTATCCTGCAGCCATTTTAGCTAATTTTCTTAACTAGGAGCAGTACTATAGCTACTCAAATTCCTCATGATGTTGAGTGGGTGCCGGTCTCATACTGACGGAAATTCCATGGGAAAAATTCTTCCCTCATGGGGATTGAAACCAGCGCAAGTCCCGTAGCTCTGTATCAAAGCATCACCCCCTAAACTGCTCGGCTATGAAGCGGGACTGTTTGATAAAGTAGTGCGTGTAATATCGATAATTTTGAAGATTAATTGCAATTGATACCAAAACAGCTGGACTTTGTATTATTGTATATTCTTATAGGGTTGCACTAATATAATTAAATGTATATGGACACCCATGAAAATTGTTGTCACGGCTGGATGATGAACTTCATGTCGGTATCCATGGCGTGTACTGTTTGATACTACAAATACTAGTGCAACATCTGCAGAGCTTAATGAGTTCCAATGTGGCATCTTAATAGGTGCCCACCTAAGCAGTAATTATAACATGCATTTTTCAGTCCTCTTGAAGCTGCCATAATCAACCTTTCAAATCTTGCCATAAAGTGGAAACATGATGATATTACCGAAAAAGAAACCTGATGGCCGCATATTATGTCAGGAAGTGTCATCCGATCTTGAAGATAGTGATGTCTAACAACATGTGCTGCGAATGGAGCAGGAAAGAAGTACAATAAGGATTTTAGAAGAGAAACCAGAAGGAAGAAGAAAGGTTGGAAGACAAAATCTAACATGATTGGATAAGGTTGAGGAAAACTTAAGACAACTGAAGGTTAAAAGATGCAGACAGAAAGCTAGGAATAGAGAAAAATGGGCCGATGTTATAAAGGAAAAAAAAAAAAGTAAAGTCATCCCACGACAGGCCTCAGGAGATGTGGACGGGATGACACGCCATCATACTAACATGAATATTTTTGCCGATGGTGATTGTGACCAATAAAAATAGTAATAAAATAATTTCTCTGCAATAATAATTACGAAAAAAAATAGCATGAACTAATTACCTTCGTGGAAAATTACTTCCATATAATACTGAAATACAAATGGTTTAAATGTCTCGGGTTATTAATTATCTCGGGGCAACTCAAGCGATACCAACATATGAACGAAATGTTGAATTAAATGAGAAAATTTAGAAACGTTATATAGGAATTATTTTTAGATCTTTTCCTGCGAACAGATCGTTTCTGCATGCGTTGGAAAATATATTAAATATGGAGATTAAATAAATAAACGGACTGTGTCACTCCTATGTTGGCAATACTAAATGTCAAGTCGAAACCATACCGACTTGTTTAAAATTAGTGAAAAATGACAGGTCATATGTATGTATGTATATATATATATATATATATATATATATATATGTAGCATATATGAAATAATTTACGGGGTAACTACAGGGTATTGTTGAGAAAATATTTAGAGAAAGGAGTCTCGGGTTCGAACCCTGGTGACTAGCGTTACAAGATGGCGGCTGGAGTGAAGGCTAGGTTATGAAAGGTCAGAAAAAACAGTAAAATAAGTTTTCACATACGGTGACTACCAGTGTTTTTTTTATTAGATTTCTTGTCCGAGAACGGTAAGACGGAGTGTTCAAAATTAGCTATAATACAAGTATATTCCTAGCAGGAATGTTAAGAGATCTCCGAGGAATATTTAGTTTGAAATATGTCCCCGTATGCGAGGCTATCTAACGGGATTTTGATAAAGATTCTGAAAATTTTCCAACTTGAATGAGGGAGTCAACACTTCAAAATAATTCGCTCTACCCTATATATATGTTACCGAATCATCAGATCAAATATCCAAAATCATAAAGAGTATCAAATTTTTTTTTTAAACAGATTGATCTGGCAACACGTGTAATGTGTTGGCTAGGATGTCGTCACTAGAAGTCCTGGATTCGAACTCAGGAAAAGTGTATTCAGTATTTGGTTAATCTCTCCAGACTAGCGCCAGTTTAAAAATTTATTCGAGGTTTATTGGAACTTGAACAAATAAATTATTTTACCTTTTTTTTTACAAGTCAGGAATATTTAGCATTTGTCGGGAGTAAATTGGAAATTTTCCGCAACTCGTATAACAAATTTATCGAAGGAAAATATGGAAGTATGGAACTTAGATTCTTTTACAGATTAAATAACAAAATTATTTGAAATAAAATAAAAGTGGCTCATGGAACTCAGTTTCCTTTACCAAAATAAATAATTAACTTAGATAAAATCTTGGTTTCAACGGGAGTTTATTTGAAGTGTAGCTTATAATAGAACAAATTATACTTGGATGGGAAACTTGTAGCGGGCACATCAGATTAGACCTCGTAACGGTGTATTGAAAATAGATTCTGAAAACTTTCCACAACTGTTACAAGGTATGTCAGCTGATGGTTCGAACTAGGACACATTTTGTCGCATAACGTCCTTATGAATTAGAAACAGAAGAATATAATTAATCTATCTTATCGAATCGGTCGATGAACGTAATACGTGGTGAATTTATTAAATAATGGGTTGGATACAGGATAGGCTAGCATCTAGTGATGAATTATGATTTAAATGATGTTGATTCATAAGATAGCTAGTACTGCTGGGGGAACCTTGATGCTGACCACTCTTATAATTCTCTGTCCAAGTAAACGACCTTGCCCGCAGTAGACTAAGTATTTAATTAAATAATAATAGAACATTATGTTTGGCAAAATAAACATACACTGATAGGGCCGAAGATGTTAAAACAAAAAAAAATACTAGGAATCATAAAAATTCTATACCTTAACGATCGCATAATCTTTCTATAAGTATGGTGATAATTACGTCTATTTTAAAAATCACTTCAGAAGAAAAAAAAATAATAAATATAATAATAATAATAATATCCACAAAAATAAATGAATAAATACATGGTATTGTCTCTATTAATCCTAACCCCAAGTGATATGATACTACATAACCAGGGATATTTTTTTTGAGTTTCTGTTGTGAATTATAAGTCTTATGTTTTATCTACCTTATAAATTTTTTTTTGAATTTTCAACCGACTTTATACATTAATTAGGACTTTTGAGTAAATATTTGAATACCTATATGGTGAATGGTGACTTGCAGTTTCCCCAGAGAGATTTTTATGCAGTGAAGAGTTGGGATTAAATCAAGAGTGTCTAGTTATTTAGGCATTATCTTTTAATGCGACTACATACTTAAAACAATATAATTTAGATAAGTGGCAACATTTTTTGTAAGATTGTGAACTGTTCCGATAAATTTTATAATATTATTGGATTATTTAATTTCATAGTGAAGTGAGCAATCTAGTCGTAGATCTTTTAGACATTTTATTGTAGCAAGCGAAGTTGATAATTGAAACGTGGTGATAATGCCGGCGCACTGTAGGACCCTAGAACCCTGGAAATAATTTCTTGTCATTCAAGTGCAGTTTTTGAATATTTGAGTAGTGAAGCAGACTTAGGGTTTAACCTAATCCGTAAACGCTCGATCATCATAAAAAAAAACTTTCATTACACATATTCCAGATGAAGGAAATATTTGAGGAATGAGAACATGTGGGAAGTTAGAACTCAATCAACGGATGATTTAATAATAATAAATAACCAATAAATAATGATAACAATAAATAATAAATAGAAACCTTACTAAAATAAGCTAATAATCTGTGAACTTAACTAACTAATTTAAAAGTAAAACATCGGTAAATGGAACTAACTTAGGAAGCGAGTAGATAATCTTAATCGCTGCAATAAATTAAACCCAAAGATTATGAGAACCACAATTAAATATGGAACAACTACGAGTAATCTTAACAAACTAATTTGAATAATATTAATAATTAAATAATTAATAATAAAGCAGTTTGGCAGGTATAAAGGAGCATCAGATTACGAAGACAGGTCATGAGGTAAAAGAGGATGACCGAGACTCAGTGAATAACCAACGGGCAATCTGAGCTATAAAAGAAAAACATGATAACTAATCGACCTAATAATGAAAGAAATGATAATAAAAAAAATAATAATCATAATAATAAGAATAATAATAACCATAATAGCTATATTAATAAAAAAAAACAATGATAAAAAACAAAACATCAGTAATAACAGTAAAAGTTAACTATCATACTGCATGACAATAATAAAATAATAATAATAATAATAATAATAATAATAATATTCACAGAAAATTAATAAACAATAATTAATAATAATAATAATAATTCATAGAAAATTAATAAACAATAATAATAATTCACAGAAAATTAATAAACAATAATAATAATAATATTAATAATAGTAATAAATATAAACTAAATGCAATAACAAATGATTAGCATAAGATGTTATATCGATACTTAACGTAATAATTAATTATATGAGGAACACTCAGATTTAAGGAAAAATTTTTCATGATGATGATGATGATTAATTATATGAGGAACAATCAGATTGAAGGATTGCGGATAAATATTGAAGGACAAGGGCAAAAAATCGTAACACTGAGATACCAGATAGGACTAGCATTAATCCTGGTATCGTATTTTAATAATAATCATAATCATAATAATAATAACCTTAATAACTATATTAATGAAAATAAACAATGATACCAAACATCAGTAATAACAATAGAAGTTAACAATCATACTGCATAATAATAATAATTCACGGAAAATAAATAAACCACAATGATAACAATAATAATAATAATAAATAAAACTAATTGCAATAACATAATGATAAGCATAAAACGTTATATTAAAGTAATAATTAATAATAGGAGAAATCATTAGATTAAAGGATGGCGGATATTATTAAAAGGAACGAGGTCTAAATGATCGTAATACTGAGATACCAGATAGGACTAGCGGTAATCCTTATATAGTATTTGAATAATAATAATTAATACCAGAAGTAAAGGAAGTAAACAACGTGAAAGGAGTGACTAACAAACATCGACGAATAAAACCAGGAAGATAAAACTATTAATATTAGTGAAGATCCTAAAACTTAATAAAAAATATAATAATAATAAACCGCCCGAATAGTAAATTATAATAATAATGATAATAATAATAATAATAATAATAATAATAATAATAATAAAAGGATAACAGACATCAGTAA
Organism: Diploptera punctata; assembly: GCA_030220185.1. NCBI lineage: Eukaryota > Metazoa > Arthropoda > Insecta > Blattodea > Blaberidae > Diploptera > Diploptera punctata. The sequence goes on along the minus strand of JASPKZ010008621.1, from coordinate 294,949 downwards.
TAACAATAAACCTTAATGATCATACTAATAAAAAATAAAATAAAATTACCAGTAATGATAATGCATAATGATAATAATGAAACCCAGTAAATTTAAAAACTACCAATAATAATAATAATAATAATAATAATAATAATAATAATAATAATAATAATAATAATAATAATAATAATAATAATAATAATAATAATAATAATAATAATAATAATAATAATAATAATAATAAATAATGATAATAATAAGTCGCGGTAAATTAATAAACCACACTAATAATGATGATTAAATAAGAGCGAACTACCAGAAATAAGACTTATGCTTATGAATAAAATGAAAAATAACGGAAAACCACAATCTCATTTTCAGCAATTAGGACTCATTTAAGTATGAATGGGTTCCGGGATAAGTAGTAGGCTAGTTCGCGAGAAGATAACGTGGAAGCAGTCCAGATAGAGGCACGTAGTATGTTAAGCCTATAGCGGAAGACGACTGATAGGTTCAATTAACCAGCAGTTATGCCAACACGGAGGGTAGAAATTATTTTAACATTGCAAGAAATAAGGAGTGACAACAGTTCAGATTAAGAAGGGAGGATGTGCATTATCCAACTTGGTTTATAAAAAAAAAAAAGTATTACAAAGAGAACGGAAGAGGGGCATGGGAACTTAGGAAAATTTATAAACTTTTTGAAACGCAATGAAGAATAGGACAAGCATTGAAAGATTTCCCCAGAATTATCGAGTGACGAACATGCAGAAACGATCGAAAACAAATTAATTTATTCCCATAGTAATTTAGAAGATGGAGGTTAGGATACTTCACCGATAGTTGGGTGTCTTAATCGATCTAGTGGAAAGCATTATCATATAAAATTTGGGATTTCAAGGGCTACACTGAATATATTTCTAATGGACATTACACAACAATTATTATACTCGGCTGATCATGACACTTGACTGAGGTGCCTACAGGAGGAAACAGAGAAAGAATCTGCGGCCGGGATCTCTCCCTCTGTACACCTTGATAGCATATCAGTGGGACTAGTGACCAGTTGAGAATAGACACACACACATGGGATTTGGAACTTATTTAAATAGTAAATGACCACTAGATCGCCTTAAGGCTCGCCAGACTAGGGCCCACAAATCACTCGGAACCATATTCAGATAAAAACGAGCGAATAGACTGTAACCTAGGTCAATCTTGGCTAAGCGATGTTAGGGAAATCGCACAGAAACCCACAAGAAGTTAGAAGAGTAACAGATTTAGGATAGGAAGTAAGGGAGGCATACTATCTTCGGGGAGGCCTGGCCTACGCTAGAGCCACTGGGATAGGGATGCGAACAGCGACCCTTAGGAGGAAAACAGTGCACAGGCGAGAGAGACAGAGAAATAGTGAGGAGCTAGGGAGTGTACAGTTGGAAGTTGGGACACCCCCGTAATAAAAGGATCTGGAGTCACAGACCTCCTCGGTGATCCTGGGGCACTGGCAATAGCACCTTGCCGACTTGGCACTGACGTTTAGGACCATGGAACAACAGCAGATAGAGAGTTAGGCATCGGAGAACGAATATTAAACGAGAACACGGATTCTCGAGGAAATAAACATTAGTGATACCCGGGTTTACGGAGTGATGAGGACAACAGGGGAACCCCATCAAAGAGATTAGGATAAAATCCACTTTTCGGATGAGGCGGCGTCCATGAGTTCAAGAAGGCTCTCCCTAAGATTAACGTTGACAACGAAAATTCTGAGGCAACAGAATTAGAGACGGTGTGTCAGGAAGGACCAGGGCCACTGTTGACGGGAATGGAAACGGCTTGTCTCTCCCTCTGTAGGCCGAGCCCAGAGAAATCTAGGGCCACCATTGTGGAAGACGGGACCCATTTTCCGCCTTCAAGGACGCGCCCGGCCGCTTCTCTGGCTCACCCGACACGATTAGCGAGACAGAAATCGCGATTAGGAGGTGGGGGCGGGCATGACTAGGGCCACCGTCGGCATGGAGGGTATCGACGCATTTCCCGCCTTGAGGCTAGCGCCTAGAGAGATCCGGGCCCCCTTTGTGGGAATTGGGGACCTTCCCATGCCCTCGAGGCCGCAGCCCAGTCATGGTCTGGGGCCCCCCAAGAGGCGATGGTCAGGGACCATCCAGAGTCAATAATGATGCCAGGAAATCCGCCGGTGGTGAGAAAGCGGAAAGAATACCGCGAAGAAAGACGTACGCACAGATAGAATGTGGTCCTAACGGGTAGATAACAAATACTAGCAAAATAACACCGGAAACACTAGTGCACTAGAGGGAACAGAAGGAAAATTGGGAAACGCACATACATACGATTGTGCCATCGACAGGTAGAGCCAAGAAGGACAGATTGACCTAGGATGGAACGGGAAGAGGACGACATAAAAACGAGAGGTTAAACGCCTATGGTGGTGTAGATAAGTTTAAGCACATAAGCAGTCTAAAGTAAAGTAGAGCCCCTAGGATACAAGCAGAACAGATAGGAGTAGTTCCGAGTGAAAGAAGAAGTAAGGAGAGAACCCAGGCGTAGGACGTGGGTAGAATATTTCAGAGTAAGAAGAAGGGAAAAATCGAACCCCAATAAATGATATGTATGTAATGGGAAATCAAGGAAACCCCGGGAGTAAGAAGTGGGGAAAACAATTTAAATACAGGTAGATCAAGATACAATCAGGGAATAAAATACGCAAAACGTAAAATAAATGTATAAAAGTTCAACAAATCAGCTATGAGAATTTTCCAATCAAACAAACAGTTAGGTGAGGATAGGGTGTAAAGCACGCCGTATCAGAAGTTACGGCAGCAGAAGGGAGAATGAGGACAAGGACTCAGGTTACGTAACATCACGGTGACTTCTAAAATTGAATCAGTAAGGATTCAGAGGTTAAACTAAGTGGATTGATATATTAGCAGCAACATCAGATAGTCCGGGAAAATTAAAACAATGAATAATGAAAACCTGAATCCCTGTCCCGACACCAGTAGCTTAAAAATCATATCTCAATAAAGAAAATTAAGACGAGGAAAGGGAGAGTTAAGGAATAGAGGCAGTTATTTCAGAAGTGGAGAAAGGAAAGAATGCTCTCAAACTCAGGACCCTAAGGAAACGATGACGTAAATTCAGGATACGAGTATTAATTGGCGTTTGTAAGGACTAATTCGGCTTTGGTCAAGTAGCATTTACATGTTAAATAAGTGCAGTATATGTCTTTCCGACTGATGTGAAGACGAGCGCACCCAGTCGAACCTAGGACTCTATTATAGAGAAGGGGACTAGATAAAACCCTTAGAATTAGGCAAAATTTAGGGCTGCTAAATACAGCAAAATATCGACCGATCTAATTATGGAAATTATGTGTATATATACACCTGAAGTACTGTCAAATTGAAAGTTTCAGGGAAGATAAAAGATGATTTAGGAACTGATATTTGTTGATGAAGGCTATGCAAATTGATAGGCATAAGAGCACTCTTTTCGGTTTCCAGTGTAAATTCTAGCAACGCCAAAAGATAAAACAGGGATAACATTTGTATAGGAACGAGGTTGGCAGTTAAAGTTTAATGCAAAATACAATTTTGGGTGGTTGCACCATTGAGATATGACTAACTAAAAGTAAATTTAGAGGAACTGAACGTAGGAAAATGATAAAAGTAAAGATGTACATGGTTGCTCAAGATTCGGGGTTTAGTTAAGAAGGATACTATTCTTAGTAAGAAACTAAGATTTGGTTTTGAGACCCCAGAAGGTACTATTGATTCATTTCTAAAAGTCCATATGGAATTTATTAAGAAAAAGGTAGTGCAAACCCATAGTTTTAAACAATAAAAATAATCAAAAAAAAGAGAAAAAAAACAACAAAACTAAACAAAAATAACGGTAAACAAGAAAAAAACCCTCAGCACAAGAAGAACGACTACGCACACGATCTGACACTACGAGCACGACTGGGCTAACTAGACACGACGAAGGATGTTGAGTCACCTAGGACATCCCCCACACACCACGAAACATAGATTAGCTGATACCAAAAACAAAAAGGAGGAAGACAGGGTCTATGCGGGTACGACTTACTACATCAGGGATAGTCATTCAACATGGGAAATGTCCACCAGTCAATACGGTGCGACATGAGAGACCAAGCAAATACCTTAACCATATCAAACCGAACCTCTGATCGTCCGTGGATCATATAATAATTCCCAACCAGTATTATACAGTAAGAAAATTGGATAAAAACACAGAAATCCCATTAAACCTATCCTCCGGATAATCCATGGCTCCTAAAAGAAATTGCTGGTCTCGAGAACTTCAAAGGACAGACCCAGTATCCGGCATGACTCTCTCCCGACTGAAGGAAGATACCATCACCGAACGTGGACCAAGCATCAGATTCAACCAGGGATGCTGTAAGAGATCAGCATGAGCGCGGACATGCGCGGCGCCAAACAAGAACTAAGTGCTCAAGTTTCAACGGTGAACGCGGCTAGTGGAAAAGCCGAGTGTTGTGAAGAAAGTGATAAGCTCTAATTAAAGTTTTAGATTTTTCTTTTTTTTTTTTCAGAATGACAGTGCGGAAAAGAAACAGCATTGAAGAAAACAGAACTATGGAACCGTGAAAAAAGAAGAAGAGTAGATAAATTGTGTTTTATATATGTTTTCTTGTTTCAGGTTCGGAGTGACAGGCTAATCCATTTTCCAGATGTAATTTGAAACCAGATAAATGTGGTTGTTAAAGTATGAAAACGTCTATGTCCCATATAGAGGAAGGGAACTACGGTTAATTGTAAAGAGAAAATGGATTAACTTGAACACACTAATTTTTATGACAAAAAAAAATTGTTCCTGTTAAAATTACTGTTTGTAAATCATATGTTAGAAAGAGTTAAGTAGCTTTAGGAACAGGAGATAGAGCAAATCTGTAGTATCAATGTAAACAAAATCCAGATCAATTAAAAAGCTTGTACGTATTCTAAGTACACAATTTCAGCGGCCCCAAAAAGGGCCTTAAAAGACCCTTTCTTGGGATTGAGAAGGGGGGAGTGTTATGAATACATAGTTCTTTATATAGATTATTTTAATTATTCGAGCAAACTCGTTTGAGATGGACTTTAGACATTCAAAGTCTGCAGTCTGTTGAGATAGAGTATAGTTCAGATCAAAAGTCTTGATTGAAGCTAACTGTAAACATCCCTACATTTAGTTCCTTGGAATGTTAGTAGTACAGTTTTAGGGTGACTTCAGGTCATTTTTGAAGTATATAACACTTGAGAAGTGATGGGCTCGTGTCTGTCTGTGTGTGTACTGCTGGAGGGTAAGTCACCGACCATTTTTCTTAATAATGTAGTCCATTTCTTTTAGTTTTAAATTCAAGAACCATATAATATTTTTGAAACTATATTTTAGAAAAAGGGATATAACATTTTTAATCATGTAGATTTGGTTAGATTTAAAATTCCACAACTCCCTTCTCAACCCTCCCCAAGAAAGTACTGTAGTTTTAATATAGGCTTAGAATAGATTTAGGGCTAGAGATATTTAGGATTTCTAATTATTTATATTTTAGTAATAAAATAGTTTAAAATAAGACTCCATTTGTTTATTTCTAAACATGTATAACTGTACATCCTCATACTAACGCTCGGCTAGGAAACCGCTACCAGTTTTTCCAAGTCCCGAAGGTCCTTTAAGCCTAATGAATCCAGTTGGGTCCATAACACACGGCTTTAGTTCCCTTCTAAAGGAACCTATGCTCAGGATTTTAACGCTTTGAAAAATCCACCGACTCTGGTTAGTTTTGAACTCGTGAATCTTGGAACCAGAAGCGAGCATGGTAACCACTAGTTCACCAGGATCGAGCCTACACTTTTGATCATATGAAGTATTACTGGACGAAGTTAAGTCTGCACGGCTAGAGGGGAAGTGTGTTAGCGCTAGTGTCGCCAATCTATTACTCTATGGAAGGTAGAATCCCTAAACACATGTGAAATATCATTATATGGTTGTCAAATTAGTTAGTTATTTAGTCGATGACTGTTGAAGGTGTCGGAACATTTAAAATCACAGTGTTTGTCATCTCTCTATTACCAGCCTCACAACAAAACACAGCGGACGGGAATTGGCAACATAGCCTATAATGAGGAAGGAAAAGAAGGGACAGTTCATTTCCCAATAGTAACGTGGTTGCCGGATTATTCATTTAGTCAACGACTACTACAGGTAACGGATCATTTAAAAAGCACAGTATTTGCCAGCGCTCCCTCCCTCAATGAAATAACATAACACAGGAGATAGGAAGTGGCAAACTAGTAAGAGAAGAAAGATAATCGACAGCACATTCCTATAGTCCAGCTGCTTCCCCGACCCTGACGTTTTCACAACAGTGTTGCCGATATGGAAATTCAGTGGGAGGGGCCGCTTTATGTACCACGCGCAATATCAAATCATGAAACTTTCTGTTTATCCAGAACATAAATATCAGAAATATCATAAATTATTAGAATTATAAATAAATGCTCATTTTATTATGCGAAATTGAAAATTAAACAAAAATCTGAGCTTTCTCATTTATCGCAGTTAGCAGAAATACAGCCAACAACATCGCAGCAATTTCAAACCTTACTAGCGGCGTCAAGAACAGTGATAGTTTGTGACAAACGCCCACCCCTACTTCAACTATTTTCTTATTGGCAGTAGAGGGCGAGTTTCTCTCTTTACTCCTCGTACAACCTAAACGTCATGACCGGAGACTCGGCGGCTAGACTATCCGCGTGCAGATTTAACTTGGGCTATTAATACTGTAGCATAGCTATAGCTGACTTTAACTTTTATGGTTTCAGACGTACATTTGTTATGATCTTTCCTATATCTTTCAACATTTGATTAATGTTGGTTCATTTTGAACATGTTTCGATGTAGCAAGCTGACGATGATATAGAGGATTTTATCGAAATATGTTCAAAATGAATCAACATTAATTTGAGGTAGGTAAGATGTTCCCATTCTCACAAAAACTTGATTAAAAGAACCATGAAATGATACTTCCTAAAGTAAACCATTATGTTTTCTCAATCTTACAATTAGTGATTCTGTTGACACTCTTACTTTAAGAGAGGAAAGGAGATTACAAATATTTGAGAATAAAGTACTTAGGAAAATTTTTGGACCAAAGAGAGATGAACAAACAGATGAATGGAGAAGACTTACATAACAATGAACTACATGGTCTTTAATAGGAAGCCAGATATAATTAGAACAGTTAAGTCTCGTAGACTGCGATGGGCAGGACATATTGCACGTATGGGGAATGAAAGACGTGCATGGAAGCTTCTTGTAGGAAAGCCAGAGGGGAAACGCCCGGTTGGTAGACCGAGAATGAGGTGGGAGAATAACATTAACTATGATTTGAGGGAAGTAGATTATAAGGGAATGATTGGAAAGCATTAGCTCAGGATAGGGATGTATGGAGAGCTTATGTCCGCGCGGCCATGAACCTACGAGTTCGACAGTGCCAGCGAGCGAGCAAGCGAGCAAGCGAGCAAGCGAGCAAGCGAGCAAGCGAGCAAGCGAGCAAGCGAGCAAGCGAGCAAGCGAGCAAGCGAGCAAGCGAGCAAGCGAGCAAGCGAGCAAGCGAGCAAGCGAGCAAGCGAGCAAGCGAGCAAGCGAGCAAGCGAGCAAGCGAGCAAGCGAGCAAGCGAGCAAGCGAGCAAGCGAGCAAGCGAGCAAGCGAGCAAGCGAGCAAGCGAGCAAGCGAGCAAGCGAGCAAGCGAGCAAGCGAGCAAGCGAGCAAGCGAGCAAGCGAGCAAGCGAGCAAGCGAGCAAGCGAGCAAGCGAGCAAGCGAGCAAGCGAGCAAGCGAGCAAGCGAGCAAGCGAGCAAGCGAGCAAGCGAGCAAGCGAGCAAGCGAGCAAGCGAGCAAGCGAGCAAGCGAGCAAGCGAGCAAGCGAGCAAGCGAGCAAGCGAGCAAGCGAGCAAGCGAGCAAGCGAGCAAGCGAGCAAGCGAGCAAGCGAGCAAGCGAGCAAGCGAGCAAGCGAGCAAGCGAGCAAGCGAGCAAGCGAGCAAGCGAGCAAGCGAGCAAGCGAGCAAGCGAGCAAGCGAGCAAGCGAGCAAGCGAGCAAGCGAGCAAGCGAGCAAGCGAGCAAGCGAGCAAGCGAGCAAGCGAGCAAGCGAGCAAGCGAGCAAGCGAGCAAGCGAGCAAGCGAGCAAGCGAGCAAGCGAGCAAGCGAGCAAGCGAGCAAGCGAGCAAGCGAGCAAGCGAGCAAGCGAGCAAGCGAGCAAGCGAGCAAGCGAGCAAGCGAGCAAGCGAGCAAGCGAGCAAGCGAGCAAGCGAGCAAGCGAGCAAGCGAGCAAGCGAGCAAGCGAGCAAGCGAGCAAGCGAGCAAGCGAGCAAGCGAGCAAGCGAGCAAGCGAGCAAGCGAGCAAGCGAGCAAGCGAGCAAGCGAGCAAGCGAGCAAGCGAGCGAGCGAGCAAGCAGCAAGCAAGCAAGCAAGCAAGCAAGCAAGCAAGCAAGCAAGCAGCAAGCAAGCAAGCAAGCAAGCAAGCAAGCAAGCAAGCAAGCAAGCAAGCAAGCAGCAAGCAAGCAAGCAAGCAAGCAAGCAAGCAAGCAAGCAAGCAAGCAAGCAAGCAAGAAGCAAGCAAGCAAGCAAGCAAGCAAGCAAGCAAGCAAGCAAGCAAGCAAGCAAGCAAGCAAGCAAGCAAGCAAGCAAGCAAGCAAGCAAGCAAGCAGCAAGCAAGCAAGCAAGCAAGCAAGCAAGCAAGCAAGCAAGCAAGCAAGCAAGCAAGCAAGCAAGCAAGCAAGCAAGCAAGCAAGCAAGCAAGCAAGCAAGCAAGCAAGCAAGCAAGCAAGCAAGCAAGCAAGCAAGCAAGCAAGCAAGCAAGCAAGCAAGCAAGCAAGCAAGCAAGCAAGCAAGCAAGCAAGCAAGCAAACAAAGAAAGCAAGCAAGCAAGCAAGCAGCAAGCAAGCAAGCAAGCAAGCAAGCAAGCAAGCAAGCAAGCAAGCAAGCAAGCAAGCAAGCAAGCAAGCAAGCAAGCAAGCAAGCAAGCAAGCAAGCAAGCAAGCAAGCAAGCAAGCAAGCAAGCAGCAAGCAAGCAAGCAAGCAAGCAAGCAAGCAGAAGCAAGCAAGCAAGCAAGCAAGCAAGCAAGCAAGCAAGCAAGCAAGCAAGCAAGCAAGCAAGCAAGCAAGCAAGCAAGCAAGCAAGCAAGCAAGCAAGCAAGCAAGCAAGCAAGCAAGCAAGCAAGCAAGCAAGCAAGCAAGCAAGCAAGCAAGCAAGCAAGCAAGCAGCAAGCAAGCAAGCAAGCAAGCAGCAAGCAAGCAAGCAGCAAGCAAGCAAGCAAGCAAGCAAGCAAGCAAGCAAGCAAGCAAGCAAGCAAGCAAGCAAGCAAGCAAGCAAGCAAGCAAGCAAGCAAGCAGCAAGCAAGCAAGCAAGCAAGCAAGCAAGCAAGCAAGCAAGCAAGCAGCAAGCAAGCAAGCAAGCAAGCAAGCAAGCAAGCAAGCAAGCAAGCAAGCAAGCAAAGCAAGCAAGCAAGCAAGCAAGCAAGCAAGCAAGCAAGCAAGCAAGCAAGCAAGCAAGCAAGCAAGCAAGCAAGCAAGCAAGCAAGCAGCAAGCAAGCAAGCAAGCAAGCAAGCAAGCAAGCAAGCAAGCAAGCAAGCAAGCAAGCAAGCAAGCAAGCAAGCAAGCAAGCAAGCAAGCAAGCAAGCAAGCAAGCAAGCAAGCAAGCAAGCAAGCAAGCAAGCAAGCAAGCAAGCAAAGCAAGCAAGCAAGCAAGCAAGCAAGCAAGCAAGCAAGCAAGCAAGCAAGCAAGCAAGCAAGCAAGCAAGCAAGCAAGCAAGCAAGCAAGCAAGCAAGCAAGCAAGCAAGCAAGCAAGCAAGCAAGCAAGCAAGCAAGCAAGCAAGCAAGCAAGCAAGCAAGCAAGCAAGCAAGCAAGCAAGCAAGCAAGCAAGCAAGCAAGCAAGCAAGCAAGCAAAGCAAGCAAGCAAGCAAGCAAGCAAGCAAGCAAGCAAGCAAGCAAGCAAGCAGCAAGCAAGCAAGCAAGCAAGCAACAGCAAGCAAGCAAGCAAGCAAGCAAGCAAGCAAGCAGCAAGCAAGCAAGCAAGCAAGCAAGCAAGCAAGCAAGCAAGCAAGCAAGCAAAGCAAGCAAGCAAGCAAGCAAGCAAGCAAGCAAGCAAGCAAGCAAGCAAGCAAGCAAGCAAGCAAGCAAGCAAGCAAGCAAGCAAGCAAGCAAGCAAGCAGCAAGCAAGCAAGCAAGCAAGCAAGCAAGCAAGCAAGCAAGCAAGCAAGCAAGCAAGCAAGCAAGCAGCAAGCAAGCAAGCAAGCAAGCAAGCAAGCAAGCAAGCAAGCAAGCAAGCAAGCAAGCAAGCAAGCAAGCAAGCAAGCAAGCAAGCAAGCAGCAAGCAAGCAAGCAAGCAAGCAAGCAAGCAAGCAAGCAAGCAAGCAAGCAAGCAAGCAAGCAAGCAAGCAAGCAAGCAAGCAAGCAAGCAAGCAAGCAAGCAGCAAGCAAGCAAGCAAGCAAGCAAGCAAGCAAGCAAGCAAGCAGCAAGCAAGCAAGCAAGCAAGCAAGCAAGCAAGCAAGCAAGCAAGCAAGCAAGCAAGCAAGCAAGCAAGCAAGCAAGCAAGCAAGCAAGCAAGCAAGCAAGCAAGCAAGCAAGCAAGCAAGCAAGCAAGCAAGCAAGCAAGCAAGCAAGCAAGCAAGCAAGCAGCAAGCAAGCAAGCAAGCAAGCAAGCAAGCAAGCAAGCAAGCAAGCAAGCAAGCAAGCAAGCAGCAAGCAAGCAAGCAAGCAAGCAAGCAAGCAAGCAAGCAAGCAAGCAAGCAAGCAAGCAAGCAAGCAAGCAGCAGCAAGCAAGCAAGCAAGCAAGCAAGCAAGCAAGCAAGCAAGCAAGCAAGCAAGCAAGCAAGCAAGCAAGCAAGCAAGCAAGCAAGCAAGCAAGCAAGCAGCAAGCAAGCAGCAAGCAAGCAAGCAAGCAAGCAAGCAAGCAAGCAAGCAAGCAAGCAAGCAAGCAAGCAAGCAAGCAAGCAAGCAAGCAAGCAAGCAAGCAAGCAAGCAAGCAAGCAAGCAAGCAAGCAAGCAAGCAAGCAAGCAAGAAGCAAGCAAGCAAGCAAGCAAGCAAGCAAGCAAGCAAGCAAGCAAGCAAGCAAGCAAGCAAGCAAGCAAGCAAGCAAGCAAGCAAGCAAGCAAGCAAGCAAGCAAGCAAGCAAGCAAGCAAGCAAGCAAGCAAGCAAGCAAGCAAGCAAGCAAGCAAGCAAGCAAGCAAGCAAGCAAGCAAGCAAGCAAGCAAGCAAGCAAGCAAGCAAGCAAGCAAGCAAGCACAGCAAGCAAGCAAGCAAGCAAGCAAGCAAGCAAGCAAGCAAGCAAGCAAGCAAGCAAGCAAGCAAGCAAGCAAGCAGCAAGCAAGCAAGCAAGCAAGCAAGCAAGCAAGCAAGCAAGCAAGCAAGCAAGCAAGCAAGCAGCAAGCAAGCAAGCAGCAAGCAAGCAAGCAAGCAAGCAAGCAAGCAAGCAAGCAAGCAAGCAAGCAAGCAAGCAAGCAAGCAAGCAAGCAAGCAAGCAAGCAGCAAGCAAGCAAGCAAGCAAGCAAGCAAGCAAGCAAGCAGCAAGCAAGCAAGCAAGCAAGCAAGCAAGCAAGCAAGCAAGCAAGCAAGCAAGCAAGCAAGCAAGCAAGCAGCAAGCAAGCAAGCAAGCAAGCAAGCAAGCAAGCAAGCAAGCAGCAAGCAAGCAAGCAAGCAAGCAAGCAAGCAAGCAAGCAAGCAAGCAAGCAAGCAGCAAGCAAGCAAGCAAGCAAGCAAGCAAGCAAGCAAGCAAGCAAGCAAGCAAGCAAGCAAGCAAGCAAGCAAGCAAGCAAGCAAGCAAGCAAGCAAGCAAGCAAGCAAGCAAGCAAGCAAGCAAGCAAGCAAGCAAGCAAGCAAGCAAGCAAGCAAGCAAGCAAGCAAGCAAGCAAGCAAGCAGCAAGCAAGCAAAGCAAGCAAGCAGCAAGCAAGCAAGCAAGCAAGCAAGCAAGCAAGCAAGCAAGCAAGCAAGCAAGCAAGCAAGCAAGCAAGCAAGCAAGCAAGCAAGCAAGCAAGCAAGCAAGCAAGCAAGCAAGCAAGCAAGCAAGCAAGCAAGCAAGCAAGCAAGCAAGCAAGCAAGCAAGCAAGCAAGCAAGCAAGCAAGCAAGCAAGCAAGCAAGCAAGCAAGCAAGCAAGCAAGCAGCAAGCAAGCAAGCAAGCAAGCAAGCAAGCAAGCAAGCAAGCAAGCAGCAAGCAAGCAAGCAAGCAAGCAAGCAAGCAAGCAAGCAAGCAAGCAAGCAAGCAAGCAAGCAGCAAGCAAGCAAGCAAGCAAGCAAGCAAGCAAGCAAGCAAGCAAGCAAGCAAGCAAGCAAGCAAGCAAGCAAGCAAGCAGCAAGCAAGCAAGCAAGCAAGCAAGCAAGCAAGCAAGCAAGCAAGCAAGCAAGCAAGCAAGCAAGCAAGCAAGCAAGCAGCAAGCAAGCAAGCAAGCAAGCAGCAAGCAAGCAAGCAAGCAAGCAGCAAGCAAGCAAGCAAGCAAGCAAGCAAGCAAGCAAGCAAGCAAGCAAGCAAGCAAGCAAGCAAGCAAGCAAGCAAGCAAGCAAGCAAGCAAGCAAGCAAGCAAGCAAGCAAGCAAGCAAGCAAGCAAGCAAGCAAGCAAGCAAGCAAGCAAGCAAGCAAGCAAGCAAGCAAGCAAGCAAGCAAGCAAGCAAGCAAGCAAGCAAGCAAGCAAGCAAGCAAGCAAGCAAGCAAGCAAGCAAGCAAGCAAGCAAGCAAGCAAGCAAGCAAGCAAGCAAGCAAGCAAGCAAGCAAGCAAGCAAGCAAGCAAGCAAGCAAGCAAGCAAGCAAGCAAGCAAGCAAGCAAGCAAAGCAAGCAAGCAAGCAAGCAAGCAAGCAAGCAAGCAAGCAAGCAAGCAAGCAAGCAAGCAAGCAAGCAAGCAAGCAAGCAAGCAAGCAAGCAAGCAAGCAAGCAAGCAAGCAAGCAAGCAAGCAAGCAAGCAAGCAAGCAAGCAAGCAAGCAAGCAAGCAAGCAAGCAAGCAAGCAAGCAGCAAGCAAGCAAGCAAGCAAGCAAGCAAGCAAGCAAGCAAGCAAGCAAGCAAGCAAGCAAGCAAGCAAGCAGCAAGCAAGCAGCAAGCAAGCAAGCAAGCAAGCAAGCAAGCAAGCAAGCAAGCAAGCAAGCAAGCAAGCAAGCAAGCAAGCAAGCAAGCAAGCAAGCAAGCAAGCAAGCAAGCAAGCAAGCAAGCAAGCAAGCAAGCAAGCAAGCAAGCAAGCAAGCAAGCAAGCAAGCAAGCAGCAAGCAAGCAAGCAAGCAAGCAAGCAAGCAAGCAAGCAAGCAAGCAAGCAAGCAAGCAAGCAAGCAAGCAAGCAAGCAAGCAAGCAGCAAGCAAGCAAGCAAGCAAGCAAGCAAGCAAGCAAGCAAGCAAGCAAGCAAGCAAGCAAGCAAGCAAGCAAGCAAGCAAGCAAGCAAGCAAGCAAGCAAGCAAGCAAGCAAGCAAGCAAGCAAGCAAGCAAGCAAGCAAGCAAGCAAGCAGAAGCAAGCAAGCAAGCAAGCAAGCAAGCAAGCAAGCAAGCAAGCAAGCAAGCAAGCAAGCAAGCAAGCAAGCAAGCAAGCAAGCAAGCAAGCAAGCAAGCAAGCAAGCAAGCAAGCAAGCAAGCAAGCAAGCAAGCAAGCAAGCAAGCAAGCAAGCAAGCAAGCAAGCAAGCAAGCAAGCAAGCAAGCAAGCAAGCAAGCAAGCAAGCAAGCAAGCAAGCAAGCAAGCAAGCAAGCAAGCAAGCAAGCAAGCAAGCAAGCAAGCAAGCAAGCAAGCAAGCAAGCAAGCAAGCAAGCAAGCAAGCAAGCAAGCAAGCAAGCAAGCAAGCAAGCAAGCAAGCAAGCAAGCAAGCAAGCAAGCAAGCAAGCAAGCAAGCAAGCAAGCAAGCAAGCAAGCAAGCAAGCAAGCAAGCAAGCAAGAGCAAGCAAGCAAGCAAGCAAGCAAGCAAGCAAGCAAGCAAGCAAGCAAGCAAGCAAGCAAGCAAGCAAGCAAGCAAGCAAGCAAGCAAGCAAGCAAGCAAGCAAGCAAGCAAGCAAGCAAGCAAGCAAGCAAGCAAGCAAGCAAGCAAGCAAGCAAGCAAGCAAGCAAGCAAGCAAGCAAGCAAGCAGCAAGCAAGCAAGCAAGCAGCAAGCAAGCAAGCAGCAAGCAAGCAAGCAAGCAAGCAAGCAAGCAGCAGCAAGCAAGCAAGCAAGCAAGCAAGCAAGCAAGCAAGCAAGCAGCAGCAAGCAAGCAAGCAAGCAAGCAAGCAAGCAAGCAAGCAAGCAAGCAAGCAAGCAAGCAAGCAAGCAAGCAAGCAAGCAAGCAAGCAAGCAAGCAAGCAAGCAAGCAAGCAAGCAAGCAAGCAAGCAAGCAAGCAAGCAAGCAAGCAAGCAAGCAAGCAAGCAAGCAAGCAAGCAAGCAAGCAAGCAAGCAAGCAAGCAAGCAAGCAAGCAAGCAAGCAAGCAAGCAAGCAAGCAAGCAAGCAAGCAAGCAAGCAAGCAAGCAAGCAAGCAAGCAAGCAAGCAAGCAAGCAAGCAAGCAAGCAAGCAAGCAAGCAAGCAAGCAAGCAAGCAAGCAAGCAAGCAAGCAAGCAAGCAAGCAAGCAGCAAGCAAGCAGCAAGCAAGCAAGCAAGCAAGCAAGCAAGCAAGCAGCAAGCAAGCAAGCAAGCAAGCAAGCAAGCAAGCAAGCAAGCAAGCAAGCAAGCAAGCAAGCAAGCAAGCAAGCAAGCAAGCAGCAAGCAAGCAAGCAAGCAAGCAAGCAAGCAAGCAAGCAAGCAAGCAAGCAAGCAAGCAAGCAAGCAGCAAGCAAGCAAGCAAGCAAGCAAGCAAGCAAGCAGCAAGCAAGCAAGCAAGCAAGCAAGCAAGCAAGCAAGCAAGCAAGCAAGCAAGCAAGCAAGCAAGCAAGCAAGCAAGCAAGCAAGCAAGCAACAAGCAAGCAAGCAAGCAAGCAAGCAAGCAAGCAAGCAAGCAAGCAAGCAAGCAAGCAAGCAAGCAAGCAAGCAAGCAAGCAAGCAAGCAAGCAAGCAAGCAAGCAAGCAAGCAAGCAAGCAAGCAAGCAAGCAAGCAAGCAAGCAAGCAAGCAAGCAAGCAAGCAAGCAAGCAAGCAAGCAAGCAAGCAAGCAAGCAAGCAAGCAAGCAAGCAAGCAAGCAAGCAAGCAAGCAAGCAAGCAAGCACAGCAAGCAAGCAAGCAAGCAAGCAGCAAGCAAGCAAGCAAGCAAGCAAGCAAGCAAGCAAGCAAGCAAGCAAGCAAGCAAGCAAGCAAGCAAGCACAGCAAGCAAGCAAGCAAGCAAGCAAGCAAGCAAGCAAGCAAGCAAGCAAGCAAGCAAGCAAGCAAGCAAGCAAGCAAGCAAGCAAGCAAGCAAGCAAGCAGCAAGCAAGCAAGCAAGCAGCAAGCAAGCAAGCAAGCAAGCAAGCAAGCAAGCAAGCAAGCAAGCAAGCAAGCAGCAAGCAAGCAAGCAAGCAGCAAGCAAGCAAGCAAGCAAGCAAGCAAGCAAGCAAGCAAGCAAGCAAGCAAGCAAGCAAGCAAGCAAGCAAGCAAGCAAGCAAGCAAGCAAGCAAGCAAGCAAGCAGCAAGCAAGCAAGCAAGCAAGCAAGCAGCAAGCAAGCAAGCAAGCAAGCAGCAAGCAAGCAAGCAAGCAAGCAAGCAAGCAAGCAAGCAAGCAAGCAAGCAAGCAAGCAAGCAAGCAAGCAAGCAAGCAAGCAAGCAAGCAAGCAAGCAAGCAAGCAAGCAAGCAAGCAAGCAAGCAAGCAAGCAAGCAAGCAAGCAAGCAGCAAGCAAGCAAGCAAGCAAGCAAGCAAGCAAGCAAGCAAGCAAGCAAGCAAGCAAGCAAGCAAGCAAGCAAGCAAGCAAGCAAGCAAGCAAGCAAGCAAGCAAGCAAGCAAGCAAGCAAGCAAGCAAGCAGCAAGCAAGCAAGCAAGCAAGCAAGCAAGCAAGCAAGCAAGCAAGCAAGCAAGCAAGCAAGCAAGCAAGCAAGCAAGCAAGCAAGCAAGCAAGCAAGCAAGCAAGCAAGCAAGCAAGCAAGCAAGCAAGCAAGCAAGCAAGCAGCAAGCAAGCAAGCAGCAAGCAGCAAGCAAGCAAGCAAGCAAGCAAGCAAGCAAGCAAGCAAGCAAGCAAGCAAGCAAGCAAGCAAGCAAGCAAGCAAGCAGCAAGCAGCAAGCAAGCAAGCAAGCAAGCAAGCAAGCAAGCAAGCAAGCAAGCAAGCAAGCAAGCAAGCAAGCAAGCAAGCAAGCAAGCAAGCAAGCAAGCAAGCAAGCAAGCAAGCAAGCAAGCAAGCAAGCAAGCAAGCAAGCAAGCAAGCAAGCAAGCAAGCAAGCAAGCAAGCCAAGCAAGCAAGCAAGCAAGCAAGCAAGCAAGCAAGCAAGCAAGCAGCAAGCAAGCAAGCAAGCAAGCAAGCAAGCAAGCAAGCAAGCAAGCAAGCAAGCAAGCAAGCAAGCAAGCAAGCAAGCAAGCAAGCAAGCAAGCAAGCAAGCAAGCAAGCAAGCAAGCAAGCAAGCAAGCAAGCAAGCAAGCAAGCAAGCAAGCAAGCAAGCAAGCAAGCAAGCAAGCAAGCAAGCAAGCAAGCAAGCAAGCAAGCAAGCAAGCAGCAAGCAAGCAAGCAAGCAAGCAAGCAAGCAAGCAAGCAAGCAAGCAAGCAAGCAAGCAAGCAAGCAAGCAAGCAGCAAGCAAGCAAGCAAGCAGCAAGCAGCAAGCAAGCAAGCAAGCAAGCAAGCAAGCAAGCAAGCAAGCAAGCAAGCAAGCAAGCAAGCAAGCAAGCAAGCAAGCAAGCAAGCAAGCAAGCAAGCAAGCAAGCAAGCAAGCAAGCAAGCAAGCAGCAAGCAAGCAAGCAAGCAAGCAAGCAAGCAAGCAAGCAAGCAAGCAAGCAAGCAAGCAAGCAAGCAAGCAAGCAAGCAGCAGCAAGCAAGCAAGCAAGCAAGCAAGCAAGCAAGCAAGCAAAGCAAGCAAGCAAGCAAGCAAGCAAGCAAGCAAGCAAGCAAGCAAGCAAGCAAGCAAGCAAGCAAGCAAGCAAGCAAGCAAGCAAGCAAGCAAGCAAGCAAGCAAGCAAGCAAGCAAGCAAGCAAGCAAGCAAGCAAGCAAGCAAGCAAGCAAGCAAGCAAGCAAGCAAGCAAGCAAGCAAGCAAGCAAGCAAGCAAGCAAGCAAGCAAGCAAGCAAGCAAGCAAGCACAAGCAGCAGCAAGCAAGCAAGCAAGCAAGCAAGCAAGCAAGCAAGCAAGCAAGCAAGCAAGCAAGCAAGCAACAGCAAGCAAGCAAGCAAGCAAGCAAGCAAGCAAGCAAGCAAGCAAGCAAGCAAGCAAGCAAGCAAGCAAGCAAGCAAGCAAGCAAGCAAGCAAGCAAGCAAGCAAGCAAGCAAGCAAGCAAGCAAGCAAGCAAGCAAGCAAGCAAGCAAGCAAGCAAGCAAGCAAGCAAGCAAGCAAGCAAGCAAGCAAGCAAGCAAGCAAGCAAGCAAGCAAGCAAGCAAGCAAGCAAGCAAGCAAGCAAGCAAGCAAGCAAGCAAGCAAGCAAGCAAGCAAGCAAGCAAGCAAGCAAGCAAGCAAGCAAGCAAGCAAGCAAGCAAGCAAGCAAGCAAGCAAGCAAGCAAGCAAGCAAGCAAGCAAGCAAGCAAGCAAGCAAGCAAGCAAGCAAGCAAGCAAGCAAGCAAGCAAGCAAGCAAGCAAGCAAGCAAGCAAGCAAGCAAGCAAGCAAGCACAGCAAGCAAGCAAGCAAGCAAGCAAGCAAGCAAGCAAGCAAGCAAGCAAGCAAGCAAGCAAGCAAGCAAGCAGCAAGCAAGCAAGCAAGCAAGCAAGCAAGCAAGCAAGCAAGCAAGCAAGCAAGCAAGCAAGCAAGCAAGCAAGCAAGCAAGCAAGCAAGCAAGCAAGCAAGCAAGCAAGCAAGCAAGCAAGCAAGCAAGCAAGCAAGCAAGCAAGCAAGCAAGCAAAGCAAGCAAGCAAGCAAGCAAGCAAGCAAGCAAGCAAGCAAGCAAGCAAAGCAAGCAAGCAAGCAAGCAAGCAAGCAAGCAAGCAAGCAAGCAAGCAAGCAAGCAAGCAAGCAAGCAAGCAAGCAAGCAAGCAAGCAAGCAAGCAAGCAAGCAAGCAAGCAAGCAAGCAAGCAAGCAAGCAAGCAAGCAAGCAAGCAAGCAAGCAAGCAAGCAAGCAAGCAAGCAAGCAAGCAAGCAAGCAAGCAAGCAAGCAAGCAAGCAAGCAAGCAAGCAAGCAAGCAAGCAAGCAAGCAAGCAAGCAAGCAAGCAAGCAAGCAAGCAAGCAAGCAAGCAAGCAAGCAAGCAAGCAAGCAAGCAAGCAAGCAAGCAAGCAAGCAAGCAAGCAAGCAAGCAAGCAAGCAAGCAAGCAAGCAAGCAAGCAAGCAAGCAAGCAAGCAAGCAAGCAAGCAAGCAAGCAAGCAAGCAAGCAAGCAAGCAAGCAAGCAAGCAAGCAAGCAAGCAAGCAAGCAAGCAAGCAAGCAAGCAAGCAAGCAAGCAAGCAAGCAAGCAAGACAAGCAAGCAAGCAAGCAAGCAAGCAAGCAAGCAAGCAAGCAAGCAAGCAAGCAAGCAAGCAAGCAAGCAAGCAAGCAAGCAAGCAAGCAAGCAAGCAAGCAAGCAAGCAAGCAAGCAAGCAAGCAAGCAAGCAAGCAAGCAAGCAAGCAAGCAAGCAAGCAAGCAAGCAAGCAAGCAAGCAAGCAAGCAAGCAAGCAAGCAAGCAAGCAAGCAAGCAAGCAAGCAAGCAAGCAAGCAAGCAAGCAAGCAAGCAAGCAAGCAAGCAAGCAAGCAAGCAAGCAAGCAAGCAAGCAAGCAAGCAAGCAAGCAAGCAAGCAAGCAAGCAAGCAAGCAAGCAAGCAAGCAAGCAAGCAAGCAAGCAAGCAAGCAGCAAGCAAGCAAGCAAGCAAGCAAAAGCAAGCAAGCAAGCAAGCAAGCAAGCAAGCAAGCAAGCAAGCAAGCAAGCAAGCAAGCAAGCAAGCAAGCAAGCAAGCAAGCAAGCAAGCAAGCAAGCAAGCAAGCAAGCAAGCAAGCAAGCAAGCAAGCAAGCAAGCAAGCAAGCAAGCAAGCAAGCAAGCAAGCAAGCAAGCAAGCAAGCAAGCAAGCAAGCAAGCAAGCAAGCAAGCAAGCAAGCAAGCAAGCAAGCAAGCAAGCAAGCAGCAAGCAAGCAAGCAAGCAAGCAAGCAAGCAAGCAAGCAAGCAAGCAAGCAAGCAAGCAAGCAAGCAAGCAAGCAAGCAAGCAAGCAAGCAAGCAAGCAAGCAAGCAAGCAAGCAAGCAAGCAAGCAAGCAAGCAAGCAAGCAAGCAAGCAAGCAAGCAAGCAAGCAAGCAAGCAAGCAAGCAAGCAAGCAAGCAAGCAAGCAAGCAAGCAAGCAAGCAAGCAAGCAAGCAAGCAAGCAAGCAAGCAAGCAAGCAAGCAAGCAAGCAAGCAAGCAAAGCAAGCAAGCAAGCAAGCAAGCAAGCAAGCAAGCAGCAAGCAAGCAAGCAAGCAAGCAAGCAAGCAAGCAAGCAAGCAAGCAAGCAAGCAAGCAAGCAGCAAGCAAGCAAGCAAGCAAGCAAGCAGCAAGCAAGCAAGCAAGCAAGCAAGCAAGCAAGCAAGCAAGCAAGCAAGCAGCAAGCAAGCAAGCAAGCAAGCAAGCAAGCAAGCAAGCAAGCAAGCAAGCAAGCAAGCAAGCAAGCAAGCAAGCAAGCAAGCAAGCAAGCAAGCAAGCAAGCAAGCAAGCAAGCAAGCAAGCAAGCAAGCAAGCAAGCAGCAAGCAAGCAAGCAAGCAAGCAAGCAAGCAAGCAAGCAAGCAAGCAAGCAAGCAAGCAAGCAAGCAAGCAAGCAAGCAAGCAAGCAAGCAAGCAAGCAAGCAAGCAAGCAAGCAAGCAAGCAAGCAAGCAAGCAAGCAAGCAAGCAAGCAAGCAAGCAAGCAAGCAAGCAAGCAAGCAAGCAAGCAAGCAAGCAAGCAAGCAAGCAAGCCAAGCAAGCAAGCAAGCAAGCAAGCAAGCAAGCAAGCAAGCAAGCAAGCAAGCAAGCAAGCAGCAAGCAAGCAAGCAAGCAAGCAAGCAAGCAGCAGCAGCAAGCAAGCAAGCAAGCAAGCAAGCAAGCAAGCAAGCAAGCAAGCAAGCAAGCAAGCAAGCAAGCAAGCAAGCAAGCAAGCAAGCAAGCAAGCAAGCAAGCAAGCAAGCAAGCAAGCAAGCAAAGCAAGCAAGCAAGCAAGCAAGCAAGCAAGCAAGCAAGCAAGCAAGCAAGCAAGCAAGCAAGCAAGCAAGCAAGCAAGCAAGCAGCAAGCAAGCAAGCAAGCAAGCAAGCAAGCAAGCAAGCAAGCAAGCAAGCAAGCAAGCAAGCAAGCAAGCAAGCAAGCAAGCAGCAAGCAAGCAAGCAAGCAAGCAAGCAAGCAAGCAAGCAAGCAAGCAAGCAAGCAAGCAAGCAGCAGCAAGCAAGCAAGCAAGCAAGCAAGCAAGCAAGCAAGCAAGCAAGCAAGCAAGCAAGCAGCAAGCAAGCAAGCAAGCAAGCAAGCAAGCAAGCAAGCAAGCAAGCAAGCAAGCAAGCAGCAAGCAAGCAAGCAAGCAAGCAAGCAAGCAAGCAAGCAAGCAAGCAAGCAAGCAAGCAAGCAAGCAAGCAGCAAGCAAGCAAGCAAGCAAGCAAGCAAGCAAGCAAGCAAGCAAGCAAGCAAGCAAGCAAGCAAGCAAGCAAGCAAGCAAGCAAGCAAGCAAGCAAGCAAGCAAGCAAGCAAGCAAGCAAGCAAGCAAGCAAGCAAGCAGCAAGCAAGCAAGCAAGCAAGCAAGCAAGCAAGCAAGCAAGCAAGCAAGCAAGCAAGCAAGCAAGCAAGCAAGCAAGCAAGCAAGCAAGCAAGCAAGCAAGCAAGCAAGCAAGCAAGCAAGCAAGCAAGCAAGCAGCAAGCAAGCAAGCAAGCAAGCAAGCAGCAAGCAAGCAAGCAAGCAAGCAAGCAAGCAAGCAAGCAAGCAAGCAAGCAAGCAAGCAAGCAAGCAAGCAAGCAAGCAAGCAAGCAAGCAAGCAAGCAAGCAAGCAAGCAAGCAAGCAAGCAAGCAAGCAAGCAGCAAGCAAGCAAGCAAGCAAGCAAGCAAGCAAGCAAGCAAGCAAGCAAGCAAGCAAGCAGCAAGCAAGCAAGCAAGCAAGCAAGCAAGCAAGCAAGCAAGCAAGCAAGCAAGCAAGCAAGCAAGCAAGCAAGCAAGCAAGCAAGCAAGCAAGCAAGCAAGCAAGCAAGCAAGCAAGCAAGCAAGCAAGCAAGCAAGCAAGCAAGCAAGCAGCAAGCAAGCAAGCAAGCAAGCAAGCAGCAAGCAAGCAAGCAAGCAAGCAAGCAAGCAAGCAAGCAAGCAAGCAAGCAAGCAAGCAAGCAAGCAAGCAAGCAAGCAAGCAAGCAAGCAAGCAAGCAAGCAAGCAAGCAAGCAAGCAAGCAAGCAAGCAAGCAGCAAGCAAGCAAGCCAAGCAAGCAAGCAAGCAAGCAAGCAAGCAAGCAAGCAAGCAAGCAAGCAAGCAAGCAAGCAAGCAAGCAAGCAAGCAAGCAAGCAAGCAAGCAAGCAAGCAAGCAAGCAAGCAAGCAAGCAAGCAAGCAAGCAAGCAAGCAAGCAAGCAAGCAAGCAAGCAAGCAAGCAAGCAAGCAAGCAAGCAAGCAAGCAAGCAAGCAAGCAAGCAGCAAGCAAGGCAAGCAAGCAAGCAAGCAAGCAAGCAAGCAGCAAGCAAGCAAGCAAGCAAGCAAGCAAGCAAGCAAGCAAGCAAGCAAGCAAGCAAGCAAGCAAGCAAGCAAGCAAGCAAGCAAGCAAGCAAGCAAGCAAGCAAGCAAGCAAGCAAGCAAGCAAGCAAGCAAGCAAGCAAGCTGACAATTACAGCATTGGAAGTGTGTTTCATACGGTCCTTATAAGACTTGAAATGAATATAATAAAAATTCCATTATTATTCGGTATCATGTATATAAAAAAACAGACTTTTCTACTTCTTCTTCTTCTCTTTGTTTTAGGTCCGTGACCGGTTCCATCCAGAAGTAAGAGTCCCTCCATCTCTTTTTGGGATAGGCTGGATATGGGAAAAAGGGTCTGAAAATCGCAAGAACGTGTGGAGAAAAATAAGGAGGAGGTACTTAGATATAAACCAACAAGATACTTTCGCCGAATGTACATGAAAACGCTCACTGTGTTTACAAAGAGACCTAAAACACGTCTGGGGAAAAGAATCGTATATACTCAACCTAGGATTTAAGGAGAGATCAGGGCTTGATTGGTTCTTTATGAACAAGTTATTACCGGAAAGGTTTCTAAATTCAAATCGGGAAAGATTGGCATGCTACGAGTTATTGGTAAATCCAGAAAATTGGATAAATCTCGGTAAATTTCTGGACAAAACGCGGAAAATAAGGACAACACTCATTCATGAATAAATATATGTTATCAAAATGCAATACCATTAATTCTTAACAATTATATATAAATTAATTATTGTATAATGCTATTGTGTTATTATTTAATTGTAATAGTATTGTGTTTTCTTTATGTAATTGTAATGTTAATGTTTTTTAGTGTATAATGCTATTGTGTTATTATTTAATTGTAATATTATTGTGTTATCTTTATGTAATTGTAATGTTATTGCTTTTTTTGTTGTTTATTTTTCTTTACATTAGTACCAATTATTACTTTATTGTAACGGACTGTCAACAGCACGTACGGCTTACTGCCCGTGCGATCCATATTTGTAAATAATATTGTAAATATCTTACTTTTTGTCTAATAAAGTCCTACTACTACTACTACTACTACTACTACTACTACTACTACTACTACTACTACTACTACTACTACTACTACTACTACTACTACTACTACTACTACTACTACTTTTTTGGTCTTCCCAGGTGTCCTTCTCCCATCGTCTGATAACTTATCTCTTGCTATGCGTACAATTATATCTGGTGTCATGCAAGTACATGTTGATTCCATTCATTTTTTTACCCATTCACCTATTGCCTGAATATTCAGCTGCCTTCTTTACTTACGAACCATATAATTAGGCCTAGACCACTTTGTAATTTATGGTTTCCTCTCCCTAACTGCTTGTGTAAGGCTACCTATTTAAACTAATGTAAGTAGCCTAACTGTTAAAGTGATCAAGTTCGTTAATTATTTAATCATACTGACCATTTAACACATGACCCAAATGTAGTCAATGACCTATCACGTTTCAATGAATTTTGTTTTACAACCAATGGCATTCGTGTTTCACCTCGCTCTTTATCGATTTTTTATCAGCTCTTGATTTTGTGATAAAGAAAGCTCCTCCTTTTTAATATTCTGAACAGTTCAGAGCATTATTTTTCTCCAACAAATAACATTGCATATAGCAAATAATGAACAGATTCCTTGATGTTACTGAGTTGTTTATTAAAAATATAAATTAATAACCTATAATGTTGATTATAATATACAGTTTGATGTGTTTCGTTATTTCTACACCAGGGTGCATTCTTACAATATTGTGATCCTATTTGGCAATAAATAATATGATCAAGTTGCCGTGAATGAGCATAACCTCACATTTCTGATTTGTTTTCAAACATCGCCGTTTAAATTAAATATATAAATATTTTAAAATACCGGTAACTACATTTCTTCTTCTTCTTCTTCTTCTTCTTATACTTAATTTGTAGGATTTCATCCTGTTTATTTCCAAAATCACTCCTCGGAGGAAGACGTATTGGATGTGCATTCACTGTCTATCCATCTCTTGGCTGGTCTTCCTATTGTTCTTCTCCCGTCCATTGGTCTATCTTCTTCAGCTCTTTTTGCTAGCCGGTTTTCTTCTATTCTTTCTATATAACCCTTCCAATATTTTCGTCTATCTATAATAAATTTAGTTATGTCTTGAATATATTTAAATAATTATTTTTGAGTAAACAGCTTAATTTTAGTTCTAACAAATGTTACTCTTGATTTCCAAATCCTCTAGATAAATTATCGACGAATTAGAAATCACTCTGACATTACTTATGAATATTGCTATTACATTAGTACATCACTATAATCTCGGTGTACTTTTGTTGCTTCGTACGCAGCGGGCCTGTCTTCAATCCCTATCGCGACAAGATTCCTGCGTGACGTATTTTTCGGGTTCTTCCTCACTGTAAGACAAATGATGGGAAACGTTAAGGTCAAATACTTCCCGACCACCATCTGGTCATCATAATAATTCAAATCATATTTCAATGTATGAGCAAATGCTGTGTCTTGTCTTAGATGTTCATGTTGTCCCGGAGGTGGCCTTTACCTTGAACTGACCACTCATCCAGAGAGGCCCTCGTGTGATCAAAAAAGGGTATATTGTGATCTAGATTTTAAAATCGTCTCCCGACAGATCGTGTCCCTGTGAGATAGGTGGATATGTAAATGCAACTACATAGGAAAGTGTTAAACTAAACTATGAAACAAAGATATTAATAGTTTAATGCAATTGTTAATTTCTATATTGACCGTAATTTATTTCCCGGAAGATAAATATAAAAATCAGTTTGGTCTCGTACTTTTAATGTCAAGGAATTTTCTTTTATACTCTAAAAGCAAAGTTTTCCAGTGTAGGTGGATTGGTGTTTTCCTTGTTCGCCTCTCTCTCTCTCTCTCTCTCTCTCTCTCTCTCTCCCTTCTCCTCCTCTCTCATCTCCCCTCTCTCTCTCTCTCTCTCTCTCTCTCTCTCTCTCTCTCTCTCTCTCTCTCTCTCTCTCTCTTTGGCTTTGCGGTCCTTTGAGTCTAACCTTAGCCTCTCCTTTGTTAAGAGCTTCTAGACCAAGCTAATTTAATTAAGCTCATTTCCTTATACATGTCATGAGTAGCATGTGGTCAGTTACCGACCCTATGATACTGTACATATATTATAGGAAACTAAGGTATTACTTAGACGTAAGAGATCGGTAATTTTGCTTAGAGCCCCCTTTTTCAGGCTTAAGGTTCTTTTACGAGCCTGAAAATCTTCAGACTTGGGAGCCACGATTTAAAGTCCCATCCTAAAAAGCAATCGACGCGGCCGGGTTTGAACCGCGACTCTCGGGACTAGAGGCAAGGAACTCCGCGACCGATTTCATGTTAGCCTAAAGTTCCGAATTGGCAAGTTCAATCTCGGCCGGGGTTGATGGATTTTTCAGAGCGTAAACACCGTGAATGTGGATTGTTTCCGAAGGAGAGTAAAGCCGTGGGTCCAGTGTCGTAGATTTAGAGCTAGAATGTCACGTCTGAAAGAAGACGCATATGAACAAAACTTAACGCGTTTTCAAACCCAGCTCTGAATTGCAACGCTGATGGTCTGAGTTCTTAAGATGCATCGTTAAATAAAATACTAGTACTACTGTACTCTATAAGATACATTTTTGTTTTAAGCAACTTGACACTCCGTAAGGCGCAACTATTAAATTCTGTGGTCCACGCACAGAAATGATGTCTTGGCTCCGATTGGAAGACAGCCGAAAGATACATTGCCTTTGCTTCTTATACAACACTTTGTCCACCTCATCACCCCTTTATATTTCTACTCGCTTTCATTCGCTATCCTCCCACATAACTTAAACACACGATCGAGAGAAAATTTAACTCTAGCTGTTCCTCTACATCGAACACATCACTATTTCTCATCCTTCCTCGTTTCAGCCACCCGACTCTAGAATCCCCTCCCCTCGTATATCAAGGACTGCTCGACTCAAAAACAGTTTAAAAAGAAACTCACTTCATATTTCTTTAGGCAATATAATATATAACCGTGTTCCATGTATACTTTTATTATTCCTTTAGGCCTATATATTTTTAACTTTCTTTACCAAGCCATTTATTTAATCTAATTATAGGTTATTATTTTTGTTATTATTTTTTTTCTTTCTTTCCCTCGTCGACTTTATATTGTATTGTCTATATATGTTATGTATCATTAATCATAATTCTTATTGTACGTATAATTTAACCCTGGTGACGTGGGAGAGAAGACCTTACGGTATTAACTCCATCAGGTAAAACAAATAAATAAATAAATAAATAAATAAAATAATATTGTTAATATGCGTCATTATTTACATAAATATTAAATTAAAATATACATAGTTTAATACAGAGTTGAGGCCTATAAACGTTTTATTAATTTGAGGTAAGATGTTCCCAATCTCTCAAAAACTTGATTGAGAAAACATCACTGTGATTTATTATCAGATTTGTTTATTCGGCCATTTTACTTTTCAAACCACTGTATCCCCGCCTCAAGCTACTTATTGAACGCTACTCTGTAAGCCATGACCAGTGTCTGTGTACAGTTCATAAGATCTCGGGTTCAATTTTCGTTCAGACCACAATAATTTTTCTTTTAAAGTGAAATAATTCCTGTGTTCGCTCATGGTCTGGAACATAGGTTAAATTTAGGTTTAAGGACTCTCTTGGTGCTTCGTTAACATTTATCACCCATCATTATTCACGTAACTCAGCATTCCAGGCACCCCAACCTCAGAACTCGGTTATAATTCCGTCAATACCAGGAGATAATACCAGAAATTTCGAAGACAAGCTGGAGGTATTGCACAAAAATCTCTGTGAAGAGTTAAAATTCTGTGGGGGGTATTACATTTATAACCAGCATAAACTGTCCCAAACCTTCTGGCGGCACCAGGACCCTGGAATCGACTCAGCCTAAAGAGTAACAGACGCTTGTTCTGGGGTAAAGGCGGCCGTTACGCAGGGCTGGCAATCCGGCTGACATCTCTTGCCGATTGTTTAAGAAGATCGGAGCCTTAACCTCCTACTACCCCAAAGACCTCTTGAGACCTGTAGTGAGATCATTTTACCTTTTAAATATATCTGTGAGTGTTTCCATATGCGATTGTCTGTGAAGACTGTACTAGAAAAATAACATGATTTTGTATTTGATTGTTCTGCACGTGGCTCCCTGAACACATATTGATTTAAAAGTTTGCATAAATCCTGGAATGACCTGAATATAGGGAAGCATTAAAAGATGGCAAAACACCTGGTATCTCGGACCTTAAAAACATTTTGCAATATTTATTGCAGTTAATAGTATAATCTGATTATTTAGCATTTAGAATTAAGAATCGAGTGCAGATACGATGGAAAAGGCTTCATATTTTTATTGCTGTAGTTTGAATAAAAGAGCAATATTCACAAAAATGCTTTTTACATGGAGCACTCACTGATCCCTCTACAATGTTCATGAATAAAATATCACTTTTTTTTTAAAAAAAAACTTTATTTATAAAAATGGAGGGAGACGCATACGAACATGATCCGATTATCGTTAATTATGAATTCGTAATCACGCTTTCAGTTTTAACGGCATTTTTATGGGTGAATATACAAACCCACCATCTGCACAAAAAGCTATCAAAATTCGAAAGTACACTGAACAGAAATAGAGGGCGGCCTCTCCAGCTAATGTATATAGGTATACAATCATTCAGTCTACCTTTGTGATCTCGAGGTAGCTTGCTGCCTTGCAAGGCAGCGGGCCTGGGTTCGATCTCCAGTCGGGACTAGTTTCCGGCGTGAGATTCTTTTTTTCGGGGTTTTCCTCACCTGTAAGACAAATGTCAGGAAACAGTACCCGATCATAATCTAGCCATCATCAAATTCACCTCATTTCATTAAGTTCAGGATCAAGGCCTCTCCTGGCGCATCATTACCATCATCATCACATTGGGGCAGCGTAACCAGCTTCCAGGCGCCCCAACCTCAGAAGTGGGTTTCAATGCACCAATGCCAGGAGAGAATACCAGAAATGTCAAAATGGTGGCATCGAATTTAAAAAAAGCCATATTTTAGTAATTAATCGATAGGCCTAATTTCAAAATACAAGATCCTGTGAAATTTGAAGAAAACGAGATGCTACATTATAACAATTCTATAGGCCTATGCTAGTTTTGTTATATGCCTAATATAAGAAAAAATGATTAGTATTTTATTCTTTATTCTCAAAATCGTCTATCGGGCTGTGACCGTGGTTGATAGGACTATACGTTTCATCTACTGCTGCGGAACCCGAGGACGTTTACCGCAGCAGTAGACGAAACGTCGAGTCTTAACACTGAACCATGACCATACAGCCCGGAAAATGATTTTTAAGAATCAGAAAACCTGCAGTGAAAGCCTGCAAATGTTGATTTTATGTTACTTAACATCAAGGTAGGCTACTTGGACAAAACGAGATCCAACAACCGATGAATCAAGAATTCTGAAGAATAAATAAAAATCTATGAATTATTCAAGAAACCAAGTATCGTGGAAAAGTTAAAGTAGAATACATGGATAAACCATGTTATGAGAACTCCAAACCCGAAAAAAAGCAACAATGATGGTAATTCGAGGTGGAAGAAGACTTCTGGGGAAGCAACGTCACTTACCTCAAAAACATCCACACTCTGTTGATTTTCAAATGTTGGGACACAGAGTCTGGAAAAGCATTTATCAAGGCGAAGTATAAGCCTAACGACATACAATATTTTGTTCTGTATCTCATAGTCTATATAGTTTATAAAACTAATAATGATAATAATAAAAATAATCCATCCATAGTAATTCTACCCGAAGGCAGGTCCTTTACTGCAATCATAGCATTTTCATGCTATGCTTGCAGCTTTATTAGGGAATTGTAGGTGTGGTATCTTCCCGTTGCTTTCCACATATTATTATTATTATTATTATTATTATTATTATTATTATTATTATTATTATTATTATTATTATTATTAATAATTCGCTAACACTAAAAAATCTCGAGGTTTATGGCCTTAGGATATAAACACTCCATACATCCCTAACATCAGTTAATATTTTGCAATCATCCTCTGTATAATCTACCTCCCTCAAATCAAGGTTAATATTTCTCTCATATCTCATTCTGGTCCTACCCACTGGTTTTCCTAGAAGGAGTTTCCATGGCCGCCTTTCATTCTTCGTTCGTGACACATGTATTGTCCAACGCAATGTACGATGTTTAACTGTTCCTACTACATCTGGTTTCTCATAAACATCACGCAGCTTAGTGTTATTTAGCCTTCTCCAGTATCTCTTGGTCCAAAAAATTGTCTATGAACTTGATGCTTAAATAGGCCTACCCGTAACATTTTCTCCTCCCTTAAGTAAGATTCGCATCCATGTAATATATCTGGAAGGATAACAGTTCTATATACTTTTAATTTAACTTTTTTTAGAGAAATTAGGATGAGAAGAGTCCCTATAATGCGTAATAGCATGTGTTTTCAGAATTGGACCTATCTCTAATTTTTTTCTGAACCTCAATAAATAATAATAACAAAAATAGTAACAACAACGACAAAAACAACAACAACAACAACTTAATTACTTACTTACTTACTCACTGGAACTATCGAACCCGTAGGTTCATGGCAGCGCGGACATAAGCTCTCCATACATCCCTATCCTGAGCTAATGCTTTCCCATCATTCCCTGTATAATCTACTTCCCTCAAATCATAGCTAATGTTATTCTCCCACCTCATTCTTGGTCTACCAACAGGGCGTTTTCCCTCTGGCTTTCCTACAAGAAGCTTTCATGCAAGTCTTTCATTCCCCATACGTGCAACATGTCCTGCCTATCGCAATCTACGAGACTTAACTGTTTATTATATCTGGCTTCCCATAAAGACCATGTAGTTCATTGTTATGTAGTCTTCTCCATTCACCTATTTGTTCATCTCTCTTTGGTCCAAAAATTTTTTCTAAGTACTTTATTGTCAAATACTTGTAATCTCCTTTCCTCCCTTAAAGTAAGAGTCCATGTTTCGCATCCATATAATATAACTGGTAGAATAATAGTATTATATATTTTCAGTTACATTCCTCGAGGCAGAAGAACTGTGGGTCGACCTTTTCGGAGATGGCGGGAGACCGTAACGGGCCACTGGGCCTAATACTTGAAAGGACGATGATGATATATTTTCAGTTTAACGTTTTTTGAAAGGAATTGGGACATCAAATGTCTCTGCAATGCATAATAGCACGCATTTCCAGAATTGAGCTTATGTTTAATTTCTTTGTGCATCTCATTCCTATTTGTGATTATTGTTCCTAGGTATTTGAATACAGCCACTTCCTCAAAATTTCCCTCATTTGTCATTAGCTGTCCATTTCCATTATATAATGTATTTCTACGTGTGGCCATATATTTAGTTTTATTGATATTTACTTCCAGTCCTAATTCCTTAGTGTTACTCAATAGTGTGTGCGTGTTGTCCTTTAGTATCTCCTCGCTATCGGACAACAATAATGATAATAATAATAATAATAATAATAATAATAATAATAATAATAATAATAATAATAATAAAAAAACATAATTCGGAATGAAAATGGGGATATGATTGCAGATTCCAAGAGTATTTTAAATAGATGGAAAAGTTATTTTAATCAGCTATTAAATGTACATACAGAACAGGACATTGAGGAGGATAAGTTACAGACAGCAGAAATGCTAGTCGCAGAGCCAAGTGCATTAGAGGTTGAAAATGGCAATTGCAAAATTGAAGATGTATAAAGCATCAGGTTCAGATGAGATCCCCAGCAGAACTGATAAAATCAGGGGGAGAAAAATTGATAGACAAGATACGCTGGTTGCTTAGTATGATTGGGAAAAAGAAGCTCTTCCAGACGAATGGAAGGAATCAATTATCGTACCAATTTATAAGAAAGGAGATAAAACTGATTGCAACAACTATAGGGGCATCTCATTACTTTCAACTTCGTACAAAATTCTAACAAATATATTAGTAAGCAGACTTACTCCCTATATTGATGACGTTCTAGGAGATCATCAATGTGCATTTAGAAGAAACAGGTCTACAACAGATCAGATTTTTAGTATAAGACAGATTTTAGAAAAGAAATGGGAATATAATGGTACTGTACATCAACTATATGTAGACTTCAAAAAGCATATGATTCAATTAAGAGGGAGAAGTTATATAGTATCCTGCTGGAGTTTGGAATTCCTAAAAAGTTAGTTTAGACTTATTCGAATGTGTCTAAATGGCTCAACGAGTAGGGTGCGTGTAGGCAAACAGTTTTCAGACACTTTTGAAATCCAGAATGGGTTAAAGCAAGGAGATGCACTATCTCCTCTACTATTTAATTTTGTACTAGAGCATGCCATTAAATCTTTAGAGAATGAGGAAGGCTTACAACTCAATGGTATTAATAAGCTGTTAGTTTATGCTGATGATGTAGTACTACTGGCCGATAGCGAGGAGATACTAAAGGCCAACACGCACACACTATTGAGTAACACTAAGAAATTAGGACTAGAAGTAAATATCAGTAAAACTAAATATATGGTCACACGTAGAAATACATTATATAATGGAACTGGACAGCTAATGACAAATGAGGGAAATTTTGAGGAATTGGCTGAATTCAAATACCTAGGAACAATAATCACAAATAGGAATGAGATGCACAAAGAAATTAAACATAGGCTCAATTCTGGAAATGCATGCTATTATGCATTGCAGAGACTTTTGATGTCCCAACTCCTTTCAAAAAACGTTAAGCTGAAAATATATAAAACTATTGTTCTACCAGTTATATTATATGGGTGCGAAACATGGACTCTTACTTTAAGGGAGGAAAGGAGATTACGAGTATTTGAGAATAAAGTTCTTAGGAAAATTTTTGGACCAAAGAGAGATGAACAGACAGGTGAATGGAGAAGACTACATAACAATGAACTACATGGTCTTTATAGGAAGCCAGATATAATAAGAACAGTTAAGTCCCGTAGACTGCGATGGGCAGGACATGTTGCACGTATGGGGAATGAAAGACGTGCATGGAAACTTCTTGTAGGAAAGCCAGAAGGAAAACGCCCAGTTGGTAGACCAAGAATGAGGTGGGAGAACAACATTAACTATGATTTGAGGGAAGTAGATTATACAGGGAATGATTGGAAAACATTAGCTCAGGATAGGGATGTATGGAGAGCTTATGTCCGTGCGGCCATGAACCTACGGGTTCGATAGTGCCAGTGAGTAAGTAAGAGTAAGTAAGTATAAAACATACTATATCGCGGTTAAAATCTCTTGCTGTGATGTTAGTCAATTTTTTTACTGGAGTTTCAAAGATTTAATTTTTAATATAATGAACTGGAGATTATAACAAAAAGTGTCTTGACGGAATTCCAATCCATCACTCGCGTGAAGGACACGTTCGGCAATGCCCACTTCAAACTCCACTAGATCTACAAAGATAACAAATGTGAGGAACGTTTTTTGTAGATTGTTTTATATTTACATTCATAAACATCTTATTATCTTGTAGAAAGTATTGAAAATGGTTAAATCAATCTCAGTTTCCTGTATGCAATATGACACGAGAAATGATTTTGTTAGGTATAATTTGAATTGGGGATTCTCCGGGTTGGGTGTCAGTTTAATGGGATTTAATAGAGCTTTATATATGATGTCAATAGGAGATTGTCAAGGATTCCGAAGGTTTTATTGGATAGCAGGTTTACAAAGAAATTTCCTGAAATTATACAGTTATATGTAATAATGATAGGTTTATTTAATGGAAACTCCAACTTTGATGATACAAATTTGACATTTCCTTGCAAGTGACGAACTACCTCCCTTTTACTAAGTGAATTGACATTTATTAATTATATTAACTATTTATTTATTATACGACTTTAGCAGTATGAATTATAATATATTTCTAGATTGATTGTTTTAATTTACTTCGCGTCTCGTTCGTATCAAATAACGATCACCTTTTGTACTGATGAGATAGACAAAATGTTACGAAGTCCAAATATTGTTCGGTAACAGTACTAATTTTTCTAAGTCTAAATCATTATTTTGGATGGCCCTGCCGGTTACAATCCGTGCGGTAGTCACGAAATCTCGAGTACAAGTACTTTTCTTGATTTTCCTTACTTAACTCAAAGACTCGGTTCAATCCCCGGATGAATCATTCGTAAGAATCACCAGTTACACATTAGTTAATCGTTGACGTCTGGTTGGATACTCGGTTTGATATTCTGAATGTTTCCAGAATTAAATTTAGTGCAGATCCTAACGAATTCCGCCGGTATTTTAATTACAGAATTATACATTTGTAAATATTTTCAACGACATTTAATTTCAGTGTCTCTAAAGCTTTTTCTCTAACTAGAAAACAACTCTCCTAAATTGCTACGAATTGTGGACTTGTCTGGGTTTTCGCGATGTCATAAATCGATCCAACTCATGATGTCAATAGTAGTCGCTGGAATTTTATACAACTGCAATTCTTTTGGTAATATCTTTGCATACTGGGAAATAACGGACGTTATTGTCCCTTTACGTATACAATACAATCTTACAAGTTTAAACCTTTTCAAGTTCCTTATTTACTAATTGTTTATTTGTAGCCGATATTTTCTTCGTAATATAACATATTAACTTAAAACAAGCTTCTTTCTACATATTGAAGGTCTAATTAAATCCATACAATTAATTCTCCAAATCTCAAGTCGATTAATATGATTGAACTTTTATTAAATTATAGACCAAAGTTAACATGGAAGGAAAACATGAGGATAGTAATGCAAGCAACAGGGCTAAACATTGAAGATGCCCAAGATCGTAGGCTTTGGAAGTTTGGCACGGGAAGACGGCAGCAGCTGTAAAAAACCGAAGACAGATAGATTAATCTATTTTATTTCAGCTTGAATTTGAATACCGACAACATATGTCTCCTGAATTATTTATATTATTTCTCATTATGCCTTATTAAAATATTATCAACCGTAGGCCTGGTCTACGATTCTAAAGACGAGCTAGAATTCGCGTCTCAAACATTTATTGAAATTTTTCCTCATGGGCCTATTCAAGTATTCCTAGTGTCGGTTGTGCCTCGGCACACACATTGACATATCCTTTTTCTTTATGGCTTTGACACCCATTTAACTGATTACCAATAGTTGTACTTAATGCAATTTTTTTATCGTGTTTTCAAATATGTATTCGGAATTTCATTCATCACCCACAGTTTTTTATTTCAATTTCAATTAATGGATTTAAATAATAATTTTTTTAATAAACGTTTTTTCGTCCATTAGTCCATTGTAAAATAAAACCAAATGAGCTACCGGTAACTCAGAAGATTTCAGCTATGGAAAAGAGATATCAATGCAAATGGAATCCTAATATGCTGGTCGATTATTGTTGGATCATCAAGAGGGATGCTCCACAGGCGAAATATAACAGAAAATCGTCATTTCTGACTTTCTAGGTGAGTCCGAATGTTCGAATATTGTGTAGTTACGAATGTAGAACATATTAAAGAGTTTGAAATTATAAATTCCTGTCTCTCGGAAACCTTGCGTGATGGAGAAAAACCGATATGATATTTGAATTCAGGAGAAAAAATACTATCAGAATCACATATTTGTCTTTCTTTTTTCTTGCTCTGTGTTATCAGTTAACGTGTTATCACTTGATCACCAGAATAAAATTCTGCGCTTGACTCTAAACCAGCAAAAATGTTATAACAGATGTATTTTCGATTACAATGTGGTCATTTTATTCAGTTCTACGAATTTTAAACAATTAATTTGTTATAAATACTGTCATTATGTGATGGTATTAGCGGGCCGTAGTAATTAAATTAAAATGATGCGATATTTTTTTTAACAATCGTATTCTATAATGGCAATTCCTTAAGGAAACAAGGATTCCTTATCTATTGGACCGTGGTTGTACAAAGAGACTGAAAACTAATAATAATAATACTATTTTAACAATACC
The DNA here is from genome assembly GCA_030220185.1 of Diploptera punctata. Lineage (NCBI taxonomy): Eukaryota > Metazoa > Arthropoda > Insecta > Blattodea > Blaberidae > Diploptera > Diploptera punctata. The sequence continues at coordinate 260,223 of JASPKZ010008621.1, read as the reverse complement.
ACACGCATATTAATATAATAATAATAGTACTTATAACTAATATGATACGCAACTACGTGGTCTTTATAGGAAGCCAGATATAATAAGAATAGTTAAGTCTCGTAGACTGCGATGGGCAGGACATGTTACACGTATGGGGAATGAAAGACTTGCATGGAAGCTTCTTGTAGGAAAGCCAGAGGAAAAACGCCTAGTTGGTAGACCAAGAATGAGGTGGGAGAATAACATTAACTATGATTTGAGGGAAGTAGATTATACAGGGAATGATTGGAAATCATTAGGTCAGGATAGAGATGTATGGAGAGCTTATGTCCGCGCGGCCATACACTTACGGGTTCGATAGTGCTAGTGAGTAAGTAAGTAATATAATACGCATCGTTTGATTCATCTTTGAAGACTGGTTAGTATCAGTATTGAATTTTACAATTGCTCGTCTTCGTGACGGACGAAAGTTTGTTTTAAAAATAAAATGTGTTTTAAACCTTATCATAAGTTAAGATTTCACCTATTTCAGGCTAGCCGGTCTATCGATAACCTAAAGTAGTCGGTTTAAATCCACCATCTGTCTGAATTTGATCCAAAAGGTTTTAATACTCTAATTTGAAGGACAATTAATTAAAGTTGCGTTAACTGTTGCACCAGCTTTTGTTTCATTTTTATTGAAATTCCACCACAGCCATCACAGCAAACTGGTTAAAATTACTTTAATTATTTTTTGTTTATATATCTCAAGTATTAGCTGATGTTCAAAATTATGTTCCATAATAGTTACCTAATACGTATGAGGTACAGTAGTCTATTTATAGTCCGTTTAGAGGAAGGTAAAAGTAATGCAAACCAGAGAAAACATCTCCGTCTTCGGAAACTTGGGTGATATTAGGATAACCGTGGTATCAAATATTGTATTTATAGTTTCCGATGAAGGAATGTCGATTGCTACACTGATTTAGCATATTATTTTCTTTTTATCAATAGATTGTTTACTATCATTCGCTTTTCGTAATTCTAATAAATCTTTATCACAAAGGAACAACTCTTACCGTTTTATTCAAAACTTATTCTTATTTAAATTTTCAGAATTTTCAAAGAGTACTATTTTGAAAAATTGAATTTAAGAAGGGCATATAACACATCGTTTATCAAAACAGCTGCTTCATTATAGGCCTCTAGGCCGAAGAAATGTAGGAAGACCAAAACGTCGTTGGAAGGATGACCTGCGCCTGCGGCATGTAGTGCGCCGGGGAGCGGAACGGGCCAACAGGCCCATACCTTGAAGAAGAAGAAGATGATGATGATATAACACGGTTAAATAATTGTTTATTAAACTTAATTACATTATTATAGCTATGTATATTTTCCAAAAAATAATATCAAATGGGGGTAAAAATAACAATTTCAAAATTATAATATAGTTAAATTGTTATTAACTTAATTTTAGTTTAGTTTTCTTAGTATTTCATTGTTTAGACAATTTTTCAAGAACTGCATTATACTTTAAGACTTTACTTTACTGACATCTCCTCAACCCCCCCCCCCCCAAAAAAAAAAGAATTAAGAAAATAGTACTATCCATTGATTTTACTGAAGCATAAAAAATCAGAAACTGTAATTTCTTAATATCATATTTTTAAACAATGACCGACCAAATATTTCACTCTAAAACCTTTTTATTTTAAAAATATTTGCAACGGAGCGTCAGCTTCCGCTCGCGTTGTGCGCTTATACAAGGCCATTTGGAGGTCCACTCAAGGATTGAGTAGACTCTTTCTCAGGGAGGATACATTATTATTTTCTGAAGAAAAACTCAGGTCTTCGTACTGTTCGCTATATTTTATGATTTATTACCATGCGAGTTTTCCACGTTTAAAATAATTTTTATTAGGTAAATCTACATTCAACAATGACATTAAATATTTTTGTAAATTTTTCTGGTTTTGAACTATCCCATGTTTTTACAATAAACAATTATATTTACTACAAATAACTATCATTTAAATAACACTTATTATAACAAGATTAGATAAAAAAGAAATGTTGATATCCTTGAAAGGTTAAAAGTTCAAAACATAATAGAAGATATCCAAACATATAAAAAGAATTGGTTAAATCACCTCCACAGAATGAATTGAAATCATTTGCCAAAGAAAGTATTCCAATATCAAACTAAAAGGAACAGAGTCAGAGGAAGACCAGAACAACGCTGGATATATAGGAATAGGCTCATCTGAGGCTAAACGTAAAAGTTCATGACGATGATGATGACTATTATAAAGAATCCAATTATCGAGCTTCATAGTAAAAGGAACCACTTATTTCCCTCATCAAACACCTCATTACAATAAACAATATCAAGTAATTTTAGTAATATAAAAATAGCGTCAAACTCTCTAGGTCTATACAGAGCGTTTCAGAATAAGTATTACAGTTTTCTAGAGGTTGATAAAGGGGACTTAGTAGATAAAGTTTTGATAAGGAACCGATGTCCGGAAACGTACAATTTCGGTGTAAAATAAGTTTGAAGATCGAAACACAATGGGCTGATATCGTTTGTTTCAGAATAAGTATTACAGACTTATAGGAGGAAGACCTTCTTGCAGAATTCTAACGGCAGCAGAAATTATTGAGCACACACCAGATCTTGTGGGGCGTGTGTATGAAAACATGCGTCGCAGGTACACTTTGAGCAATGAACAACAAGCTCGCCACGTGGAATCACACTTGTAGAAAAACCCTTCGAAGTCTGTAATACCTATTCTAAACACAAGACACATTATATCAGCCCATTGTATTTCGATCCTCAAACCTATTTTATATCGAAATGGTACGTTTTCGGACATGGATTTCTTATCAAAACTTTATCTATTAAGTCCCCTCTACAAACCCTAGAAGTCTGTAATACTTATTCTGAAACACCCTGTAAAATATGTACTGCTCTGCAAGGTCAGCAGAAAATATATTCGGTACCTATATTTTAAGGGAGAAAACAAGACTGATTCTATGACGAATTTACACTCGTCAATGATAAAATCACTTGCGAACGTTAAAAATCAGTTTTATTCTTTGATAACGCAATAAAATACATTTTTTTACTATCCATTCATAGTAATTCTGCCCGAATGCAGGTCCTTCACTGCAATCATAGCATTTTCATGCTATGCTTGCAGCTTTACTAAGGAATTGTAGGTGTGATAGCTTCCCGTTGCTTTCCACACCGGTGAAGGATGATGATGAAGATACTGATGGATGAAGATGATGATGATGGCCTTATGATTTCGGGGACCGTTTGGGCCTTTAAGTTTTTCTGACATTTGTCTTACAGGTGAGGAAAAACCCCGATAAAAACCTCACCCAGGAAAACTGCCCCGACCGGGGATCGAACCCGGGCCCGCTGCGTGACAAGGCAGCACGCTACCTCGAGACCACAGCGGTGGACTTTTTTACTATATCAGAGTTAATATGTAATTAACTATATGTCATTATTCAATTATAAAAGTCCGTCACGCAGGAACTGCATAAACTAAGAGAATTCTTCAGTAAATCGATATTATGGACCGATTTTGCGTGATTACGGAATAGATCTTTCTTTTATTAATTAACTAATCAATATGCATACAGTTACACTGTGAGGAAACAAACGTGGTAGCCATTATAGCGATTTTTAATGTCGCTATTTTTTGGACAATACCTTTTCGTTTTATATAAATGGAATGTGCCGAGTTTTATTGTGAAATCTCGAAAATTGCGCTCGATAGAACTATTTTTATATTTTCGCTTAAGGTGGATCCTATTTCCTAATGACTCAATTTTGTTGGTTAACGAATTCGATCTTACTTTCCTTAATTCATCTCACATGACGAGTTTGGTTCCGAAAAAAAAATGCTGCCTCTAGAGCGTTAACGCGCACGCGCACACGCACACGCACATGCACACACAAACACACACACACACACACAAACGCCCACACACAAACGCGCGCGCACAAAAGAACACACAAACACGCGCACACACGCACACAAACTCGCACACACGCAAACAAACACGCAAAAGCGCAAATGCGCGCGCGCGCACACACACACACACACGAAAACACGCGCACACACACATATATATACATTTGTCATGGTCATTTGTAAAAAAGACATATTTTCATGAAAACAACTTCAATATTTTCATTCCTTTGGAACTCGTTAATAAAATGAAAGTATTAATAATTAAAAGAAAACTGATTATATGATAAGGAATAAATTAATACCTACAGGTAATTCTGTAGTCGTTGTGATAAACACATTTAGATAAATCAATTAATATTGATTTGTATTTTTTGTGCTAGTTTCGCATTTCAATAGGTGTATTCTTTGATATACATTTTGTTAGCCCTTATTCTCTTAATAAAATTCATTACCAAGTATGACAATTTATTTATTGTAAATTTTGATTTACGCGTAAATATCAAACTCCATCTTTAAAGTTAAAAAATTGTAGTCAATGCTGAACAAATAATTCACATAAATAGCGTGCTATTGGTATATTTACGTTCCTCTTCAAAGTTGACCCCATTCTTTTAAACGACATATATTAGACATGGTAGAACGAAAAGCGAGTCATCCATGCATTATGGAGGGTAGAAGGGGATAGAATTCAAGTCACAAATTCCACACAATCGAATTTAGAACGCAACCACAAGTATTTCAGTCACTGAGGGTGGATTAAGAGATTTTTCAAGGGAGTGAAAAATCCACCCTCTAAGATTTTTCTCCCTTCAGTAGTATATATTTTTATCCTCCCTTTCTTCCCCACTTGTAAAACTATCATAAATTTTGTTGTTCCCTCTTTTTTTTTGACAAGGGAGAATAATATAAAAAATGAAGGTGAGTGGAGCGTTTAATTATAAGAAATGCTGTGGTCATCAAGATGAAAACTGGAGTAGTCCGCTACAGTGATTCCGGGATCTGGGGGTGAAGGCAAATTGGATTTTGAGACACACTGTGACTTGGGGGAAGGGGAATAATGAGGACTTGAGGCAAGCTTACTAGATTAGTCTTCAGAGAAGATGCAATCCTCTTGTTGGTAAGCTTTATTTGATTTTTAGGCATCAGATTTCTCACATTTTGTAAATGATACGTACACAGATGTCGACATTTCAGTCTACGTTTACATTTTACTTGATTTGAAATTTTACGTAAATGTAAAATAACTATTATGCTCAATTAAAGATCCACATTAAGCATTTAACCAACATTATTATCCTTCATGACCCAACAAGTAACGTACTCCGAAACGGTATCCATTTATACGCTGTATTGAAAGATAAGTACGCTTACAAGGGAACTGTCAATCTTTTCATGCCGAAATGTACCTTCAAATTTCTTCTAGAGAAGCGTTGAAATGTACCAAGTCCGTGTCAAAATGAATGCCGTTTTTAAATTCAAGGCACATAAATCGAAGTCATAATCCCAGCAATGTCAACCCACTGTACGAAGCAGATGGACTCCCTCCACGAGTAAGAGCGCAGTGACGTGAGGTAGGACGCGGCGCGGACGACAGGTAGTGATTTAATCTACCAATCTACCAATTCAAGTGTTTTATCACTTCCCTATAGTTTGAGAGATATGACACTGAATTTTAGCGCCTTGCAGTTAAAAAGGCAATTTTTTTGGACACGGCCTTTATACATCACAACGCTTCTCTGCAAAAAAATTGAAGGTAGGTGTCGGCATGCAATGGTTGACATTTTCCTTGTTAGTTTAAATATGTATAGGCCTACGATGTTAGTAGCCATGCATAAGAGTAATTATGTCAACGTATTTATATTCGTAAGTTATAATAGTGTGTATGTATGAATAAATAAATAAATAAATAAATAAATAAAAAAATATATATATATATATATATATATGATCACACTCAGAGATCCGGGTTCGAATCCCGTCCAGGCATTTATTTTTCTTATCATACCATATATATATATATATGTGTGTGTGTGGTCCAGCGCCATAGCCGAGCGGTTAAGGTAGGAAGCCTTGGCGCAGAGCTACGGGACTTGCGCTGGTTCGAGTCTCCATGGGGGAAGAAATTTTCTCATGGTATTTCGGCCAGTATGGGACCGGTGCCCACCCAGCATCGTGAGGCAATTGGGTAGCTACAATAAGTAGCGGCTCCAGGTTGAGGAACCAGCTATAACGGCTGGGGGACTCGACATGCTAACCACATGTCACCCCTACACTGGCTGTTGATCATCTACCTCTGTGATTGACACATGTGGATGTGAAGGGCCAGCAGCCGGCTGGTAAAAGGGCAACCGCTGAAAAGTGGAAAGACCCTCAATCGGAATCGGTGTGTGTGTGTGTGTGTGTGTGTGTGTGTGTGTGTGTGTGTGCTGTTAGTTTATGCTGATGATGTAGCATTATTGAGTAGCACTAAGAAATTGGGATCTGGAAATAAATATCAATAAAATTAAAAATATGATCACACGTAGAAATACATAACATGATGGAAATGGACAGATAATGACAAATAGGGTAAATTTTGAAGAAGTGGCAGCATTTAAATTCCTAGGAACAATAATCACAAATAGGAATGAGATGCACAAATAAATTAAACATACGCTCAATTCTGGAAATGCGTGCTATTATGCATTACAGGGACTCTTGTCGTCCCAACTCCTTTTAAAAAACGTTAAACTGAAAATATATAAAACTGTTATGCTACCAGTTATATTATATGAATGCGAAACATGGACTATTATTTAAGGGAGGAAAGGAAATTATGAGTATTTGTTAATAAAGTTCTTAGGAAAATGTTTGGACCAAAGAGAGATGAACAGACAGGTGAATGAAGAAGACTTTCATAACAGTGAACTACATGGTCTTTATAAGGAGCCTGCGATGGGCAGGACATGTGGCACGAATGGGGAATGAAAGAGGTGCATGTGAGCTTCTTGTAGGAAAACCAAAAGGAAAACGCCCTGTTGGTAGACCAAGAATGAGGTGGGAGAGTAACATTAACCATTATTTGAGGGAAGTAGATTATACAGGGAATAATTGGAAAACTTTAGCTCAGGATAGGGATGTATGGAGAGCTTATGTCAGCGCGGCCATGAACCTATGGGTTCGATAGTGCCTGTGAGTTAGTTAGTCAGTGTGTGTGTGTGTGTGTGTGTGTGTGTGTGTGTGTGTGTGTGTGTGTGCGCGCGCGTTTGTACGAATGTGTGTATATATAGGTCTATTTGAATGACAGGGAGGTACAAAGGAATACAATTTTTATGTCATAATTTGTAAAATGGCAAAAAACAAATATTTTTTTTGTGGATATGTCATCACGTTTACGAATAAAATTTGATAGTTTAGTTCTGCACTATGGTCAAACAGTCTAAGGAAACTTTCTTTGGTGCAGAAGTGTTGGAGGCGCCTTGGTTCGAATTCTCATGAAGAAAGGTTCTCATGAATTTTGGCCAGTATGTTAACTGATGCCCACTGAAAATCTTCAGGTATTTGGATGGCTACAATCAGAATCAGCTCCAGATTGAGAAAACCAGTAATTGGTACCGGGGAATACAGAATGCTGATCAGCACATTTTACTCTGTATTAACTGGATCTCTGTGTTTGATGCATGTGGATTTGAGGCTAGAAAGTTGGCTGGTAAGCCCATGACCTTCTAGGTCTGTCACAGCAACTTAATCTATCAATGACTATTATTTTTACCATTAACTAAATTATGACAAAGAACGACTTTCTTCATTTCCTTCCTGCGGTCTGTAAAATAGTCAGAAAACAAATGAACACAATCTGAAACTCATATTTATGAAAATTGATGTCAACAATGAAACGAAATTCTGTTTTCCCCTCTCCATCCGTTTTTTTCATGTTTGAAAATTGTAATGTATTAAGGGTACCCGGTACTAATTTCCTTGCAATCTGTTTAAAAATATGCTACATACAAAAATACTTGTTCTTAAGTTATGTGCATGAAAATTATGTGACTAATTAAACAATTATTCCTGAACATAATGGCACTCTGGTTAAATTTTTAGACATATTTCTTCATTAATAATTTAAGATACAAAAAATGAAAATAAAAAATCCAACTTCTTAAAAGTTTGTCTTGGTACAATTTTCTTAAAAACTTTAACAAATTGTTTCCAAATTTCGTATGTTATTGTACATAGTTCATTGACAATAATGTTTGCTTGTGTTCAGATGTGGATTGTGATTTATTTTTTAAAAAAATTCGAATACTAAAAATTTTTTTTGATAAAAATGCTGCATACTTTTTTATTTCAAATACTATCAATAGCACAAAGACAAATTTATCTTATTATTATAGAGAACTTTAATCTGCATATCCATGCCAAAATTATTCTCCTATCGTTCATAATGTCAGAGAAATGTGTACCAAAATATGAAAAATGCAAGTTACGGGAAAATGCAAAAAACAGAAAATGAACACATTAGCAGAACACAGAGATGTCATTTTTAAAAATCAATTTTTATGGGTTTAAATGTCCAAAATCGATAAAATGATATTACAGATCAATAAAATAGACCTGGATTTTTGAAGCAAAAAGAAAACAACTCGATTTCTTCTTCTTCTTCTTCCTTTCATGTGATAGACCTAGAGGTCTGTTACGGTCTCAATCCAACGCGTGAAGGGTCTGCCCAATGATCTCTTGCCTGGTGACTGGCAATTTAAGATTTTTTTTAACCCTTAAGCACTTGGTGCCCTTAATAATTTTAATGTAGGCCTATCAGTTGTATAAATTTCGAATAATATTAAGGTCTGTACACTATGAACACAATCGAGATAAGTACAATAGATTGTAACCAAGAACTACTGCTCATTATTTATGTTTTATCGATGTGACAGGTTTGAAAGTACATGTGCCAATATTGCACACAGTGCAGTAGACAAATAAAGGAACGACACGTAACAAATTTGAAGTTGTGACTATCAAGATCGTTCCTGGGTATAAGCAAATTAGTACTAACATCGGGTGTCATGATCACGGGAGATAACGTCTAGTGACACCTAAGGTTCACTATTCTGACATGTCATCTGTCTTGTCAGAAGAATACGTCCAATCAAAACGTATGCAGTTTTCTAATGTGAATGGTTCGTGAAGTAATTCTTGTTGGAGACGTTACGTGAAATACCTTTAGTAGACCATCTTGAACTGAGATCATATTTCATTTGTTGCGTTATGTGTAGGCCTAATAAGTGAGCATAACCGTTAGCTTTATTATTATCATTATCATCATTATTATCATTATCATCATTATCATCATTATAATCATTATCATCATTATAATCATTATCATCATTATAATCATTATCATCATTATAATCATTATCATCATTATAATCATTATCATCATTATAATCATTATCATCATTATAATCATTAAATCATCATTATAATCATTATCATCATTATAATCATTATCATCATTATAATCATTATCATCATTATAATCATTATCATCATTATAATCATTATCATCATTATAATCATTATCATCATTATAATCATTATCATCATTATAATCATTATCATCATTATAATCATTATCATCATTATAATCATTATCATCATTATAATCATTATCATCATTATAATCATTATCATCATTATAATCATTATCATCATTATTATCATTATAATCATTATTATCATTATAATCATTATTATCATTATAATCATTATTATCATTATAATCATTATTATCATTATATCATTATTATCATTATAATCATTATTATCATTATAATCATTATTATCATTATAATCATTATTATCATTATCATCATTATTATCATTATCATCATTATTATCATTATAATCATTATTATCATTATAATCATTATTATCATTATAATCATTATTATCATTATAATCATTATTATCATTATAATCATTATTATCATTATAATCATTATTATCATTATCATCATTATTATCATTATCATCATTATTATCATTATCATCATTATTATCATTATCATCATTATTATCATTATCATCATTATTATCATTATCATCATTATTATCATTATCATCATTTTATCATTATCATCATTATTATCATTATCATCATTATTATCATTATCATCATTATTATCATTATCATCATTATTATCATTATCATAATTATTATCATTATCATAATTATTATCATTATCATAATTTATTATCATTATCATAATTATTATCATTATCATAATTATTATCATTATCATAATTAGTATCATTATAATCTTATTATCATTATAATCATTATTATCATTAACATCATTATTATCATTATCATCATTATTATCATTATCATCATTAGTATCATTATAATACATTATTATCATTATCATCATTATTATCATTATCATCATTATTATCATTATCATCATTATTATCATTATCATCATTATCATCATTATCATCATTATTATCATTATCATCATTATCATCATTATATCATCATTATTATCATTATCATCATTATCATCATTATCATCATTATACATCATTATCATCATTATCATCATTATCATCATTATCATCATTATCATCATTATCATCATTATCATCATTATCATCATTATCATCATTATCATCATTATCATCATTATCATCATTATCATCATTATCATCATTATCATCATTATCAATCATTATCATCATTATCATCATTATCATCATTATCATCATTATCATCATTATCCATCATTATCATCATTATCATCATTAAAATCATTATCATCATTATAATCATTATCATCATTATAATCATTATCATCTATAATCATTATTATCATTATAATCATTATCATTATCATCATTATTATCATTATCATCATTATTATCATTATCATCATTATTAATCATTATCATCATTATTATCATTATCATCATTATTATCATTATCATCATTATTATCATTATCATCATTATTAATCATTATCATCATTATTATCATTATCATCATTATTATCATTATCATCATTATTATCATTAATCATCATTATTATCATTATCATCATTATATCATTATCATCATTATATCATTATCATCATTATTATCATTATCATCATTACCATCATCATTATCATCATTATTATCATTATCATCATTATTATCATTATCATTATTATCATTATCATTATTATCATTATCATTATTATCATTATCATTATTATCATATCATTATTATCATTATCATTATTGTTATTATTATTACTATTATAGACCAGACAATAATATTCGAGAATATGAAGACATGGAGTTTATGTTCAGAAAATTATTGGACGAATACGATAACTGAGGTTTAAAAATAAATTTAAAAAAAACATTTTGTATGGGATGTGGAGCCGAAACCGAAGATTTAATGTTAGAATATCAAAAGGGGTATATTAGAGGATGTGAAGAATTTAAATATCTGGGAGTAAAAGTAGATAAAGAGGATAAACAAAAGTGATATTACGAACAGAATAAATAAAGGTAGAGAAATAACAGCAATGATAAATGTAGTCTTATGGAACAGACATATAACCAGAAAAAATAAGTTACAAGTATATAATTTAATAGTGAGAAGAACTGTCACTTAATCCATTCGCTTCAGGTTTAAATGTTCAATGCATTTTCCTAGAAATCGGATTTAATTCACTGTAAATTATGTTGTTTATTTTCAGACATTCAAAACGAACAAAAGATAACGGTACTTGAGATCACAATAAGAGTGAATGCCAAAACACATTCCTCTACTATTCATAAATGTTAATAATAGATAACCAGCCAAGGGATGTACAAAGTATTGCAAAATATGTAACAGCAGATTTAAGCGAGTGTACCTCGTCTTCTGAGGCGAATGGGATATGGAGCTGAAGTTTGGAAATTCAACAAAAACTTAGAACAAAAAGACTTATGTCGATGGAAATGGATTTCTTGAGGAGAACAGCAAGATGTTCAAAATTACAAAAAATAAGAAATATTGTCATACGAGAAAAAATGAATAGTAGATTATATAAGATATAAGCAATTAAATTGGTATGGGCACGTACGGCATGCAAGAAGAAAGGTTACCCAGGAAAATATTGGAATGGTGTCCACCTGAAAGAAGAAGGAAAGGAATATCTCGAAACTCGTGGATGCAAGAAATAAGAACTGGAATGAGAACAAGACGATTGAAGGACATGGAGTGGATGGATAGAGACGAGTGGAGAAGAAAAATAAAACTTTAGGCACAGAAAGACGTGAAAACATTAAAATTCTGAATATAAATAAAATATTATTATTGTTATTAAAACTAACTCATAGGCACTCTCGAATCCATAGACTCATGGCCGCGCGGACATGAGAGCTCCACACATCCCTATCCTGGAGGTAATGTTTTCAATCACCTCCTGTATAATCTACTTCCCTCAAATCATGGTTAATATCATTCGCCCGTCTTATTCTGCTCTACCAAGTGGGCGTTTTCCCTCTGGTTTTACCTCCGGAAAAATTTACCCCAATGGAACTCATGTCCGCGTTTCTTGACGGTTGTATTTTTACAGTGAAAGATCATCACTCTTTCGACCAAGCTTCCTTTTTTCGTCTGGTTTATCGCCTTCAACCAGTCCGGCATGGTAAAACATTTCGGCAGCAATGCTACCTCCGGCATAGTTCTCGGGATGATTTAAGCACGCAAGCCACTCCACCACGAAAAGTTAAATATACCTTGCAGGGATTATTATTATTATTATTATTATTATTATTATTATTATATATTATTATTATTATTATTATTATTATTATTACAAGGGACTATTTTAAAAAAAGCACAGGATCAGAAATAACCTAGAAGACAAAATGGAGACTACAAAGGTAATTATTACAGAAATGGAATAGATGATACAGACAAAAAGTGCGAAGAAAAACAGACATCTAATTATAGGAAGCACCAGAAAAAAACTAGAGAGCAAGATCATAATCTACATGAGAAAGGCATATTGGAGATATGAAGAAGATTGGATATACCAAGAAAACATTAATAGGTATCTCATATTGTTTATATTATTATTATTATTATTATTATTATATCATCATCATTATTATCATAATTATCATTATTATTATTATCATTATCATTATTATTATTATTTTTTTTTTCCATTCTATTAACTTAGTTTATCCTCTCACCTTAAAGGTACTTCTTACATGTCACACGCCACCCGGGCCTTACAGTAGCACGACCTGTCGGGAGAGGGATTTTAATCTATGGATCCCACACACACACACACATAATTTATTGTCCACGCAAGGACATGGAGGGCCTCCTCGAGTAGAGTGAAAATGATCAGCTCAATGTCAGGGCCTCCTCAGAGACAACACAACATAAGTTTAAACACACCATTCACGCACACACATTCATACTAAACGTGACGAGTAAGACGATAATGATTATGATGGCCTGATGATGTTCAGGGACCGTTTAGACATTAACGTTTTCTGACATTTGTCTTGCAGGTGAGCAAACAGCGGTGGATGTTGTTGTTGTTGTTATTATTATTATTATTATTATTATTATTATTATTATTATTATTATTATTATTATTATTATTATTATTATTATTATTATTATTGTGGCTGAATTCAAATACCTAGGAACAATAATCACAAAGAGGAATGAGATGCTCAAAGAAATTAAACATAGGCTCAATTCTGGAAATGCGTGCTATTATGCATTGCAGAGACTTTTGATGTCCCAACTCCTTTCAAAAAATGTTAAACTGAAAATATATAAAACTATTATTCTACCAGTTATATTATATGGATGCGAAACATGGACTCTTACTTTAAGGGATGAAAGGAGATTACAAGTATTTGAGAATAAAGTTCTTAGGAAAATTTTTGGACCAAAGAGAGATGAACAAACAGGTGAATGGAGAAGACTACATAACAATGAACTACATGGTCTTTATAGGAAGGCAGATATAATAAGGACAGTTAAGTATCGTAGACTGCGATGGGCAGGACATGTTGCACGTATGGGGAATGAAAGACTTGCATGGAAGCTTCTTGTAGGAAAGCCAGAGGGAAAACGCCCAGTTGGTAGACCAAGGATGAGGTGGGAGAATAACATTAACTATGATTTGAGGAAAGTAGATTATACAGGGAATGATTGGAAAGCATTAGCTCAGGATAGGAATGTATGGAGAACTTATGTCTGCGCGGCCATGAACCTACTGGTTCGATAGTGCCAGTGAGTAAGTAAGTATTATTATTCCTGTCCACCGATATGGTCTAGGGATAACATATTTGCTTCGTACACAGCAGGTCCGGGTTCGATTCCCGGTCGGGATAAGTTTTCTAGGTGGGATTTTCTTTTCCGAGTTTTTCCTGAACTGTAAGACAAATGCCGGGAAATTTTAAAGTCCTAATAGTCCCCGAACACCATTTGACCATCATAATCACCCTATCATATTCTCCTTGCTTAGTATAGGCCTAAATGTATGTTTGAATGGCGTGTCTTGTTTTAAAGGTTTGTGTTGTTTCGGAGGTGGCTCTACATTAAGGCGATCACTGATTTTGTGCGATCAAAAAATATATGTGTGTTCCAGAGTTTGAAATCTTCTCCCAACAGGTAGTGTCACTGTAAGGCCCTGGTGAATGGGACACATAAAAGTACCTAGAAGTTTGAGGTTAAACTAAGAATTATATATAGCCTGAACTCGTGTCGAGCCGAGGGATGAGATGCGATGAAACCCCTATATTCACTATGCGAGCTACAAGATTGCCAGCCGGCTGACCACTCCTGATGCACCGTCATAGGGGCAGATGAACGAAATGAAACAAAATGGATGAAATGAGTACGGAGAATTGGTGCAATTATAAATTGTAATTATAAATATTGTAATTTGTATAATTCTACTATTCGCTGGTTCAGTGTAAGAGAATGCTTTATGGCCTTAACTCTGCCAGCTAAAATAAAGCATATTATTATTATTATTATTATTATTATTATTATTATTATTATTATTATTAAATTTGTGTCAGGGGAAAACGGGAGAAGCCCTGAGAAAAACCTACCCAAGCTCCGTTTCGCCCACCACGAAACCTACATGCAGT
The DNA here is from genome assembly GCA_030220185.1 of Diploptera punctata. Classification (NCBI taxonomy): domain Eukaryota; kingdom Metazoa; phylum Arthropoda; class Insecta; order Blattodea; family Blaberidae; genus Diploptera; species Diploptera punctata. The sequence goes on along the minus strand of JASPKZ010008621.1, from coordinate 245,124 downwards.
GACCGTGACTGGATCTCGGGATCCCAGCGGTGAGAGGGGAGCATCTAACCGCTTGCGCCACGGAGCTGCCTTAAACTAAGAACAATAACTAAGAATAATTCTTATTTATAATTATTTGTAATAATTATTATTGATTCCAGACATCACTGTCAATTTACAACACCTCTGAAAACCAAGTATAGACTAAAATCAATTAATAATTTGCTTAATTGAAAGACATCATAGTGTGAAATGATAATTATCCGATCAATTCTTATGAATATATGTCTGTATTAGGAAAATAAACAAGAATTGGAAAGAGAAATACTTTAATTCGAATATCAGTGGTTCTTACAAACAAATAATGTGTGTTCATATATTTTAAAACAAACAGATTTCTTTAGCAGTGAATTTTTTTTCAAAGAGTAACAACAAGTGTAATTATCGTAAGTAATGCCACAAGTGATTTCCAAATTATCGATAAATTCACGACTCACGAAGTGAGGAGTGAATTTATCTAGAGAATTTGGAAATCAAGAGTGGCATTTGTTAGGACTATTTAACGAATAAAATTAAGCTGTTTACTCACAAATCATTATTTAACTATAGTTATTTTAAAATATTTATATATTTAATGTAAACGGCGATGTTTGAAAACAAATGAGAAACGATAGGTACGCTTCTACTGCTTCTTTTGTTTATCACTGCAACCAGATCATATCATTTATTGCCAAGGAACGCAATATTGTAAGAATGCTCTCTAGTGGAGAAAAAATGACACATCAAACTGTATATTAATTCATTTCTGATGTCGTATGATGTAAATATGACAATTATATTTTTTCTGTATTGTTACCTGGGAAAAAATACATTTAAGTAAGTGCAAACAGTGGTTTCTTTTTTTGGTGGTATAATCAATTGCTACAAATGTTTTATATTAACTCCCGCATGCGGCACTATATATACAATCTGGTAGCCGTATTTCTCACGGGCTCAGTCACTGCAAAATAATGGTAAGACCTGTTCAGAATATTAAAAAGGAGGAGCTTTATTTAATATGGTAATTATAACACTGATAAATATTTCGTGAAACACGACTCTGATTGGTTGTAAAATAGAAATCACTGAAACGTGATTGGCCATTGAGTCCCATTTGGGGCATGAGTTAAATAGTCATAAGTAATGCCACGAGTGATTTCCAATTTATCTAGAGGATTTGGAAATCAAGAGTTGCATTTGTTAGGACTATTTAACGAATAAAATTAAGCTGTTTATTCATTATTTAAATGTAGTTATTTTAAAATATGTATATATTTAATGTAAACGGCGATGTTCGAAAACAAATGAGAAATAATTGATTATGTTTCATTTGTTCAACACTGCAACTTGATCATACTATTTATTGCCAAATAGGATCGCAATATTGTAAGAATGCACCCTAGTGAGAAAAAATTAAACATATCAAACTGTAGGCCTATATTATAATCAACATTATAGATTATTAATTCATTTTAAGCCTAAATCAGTATTTAAAAACACAATTATTGAGCACACAATTATCAAATGTGTAGATCGAAGGAATTTGTTTATTATTTGCTAAATTCAACGTATTTGTTATAGAGTCGGTCCCTGCAAAATAATGATCTGTCCTGTTCAGAATATTAAAAAGGAGGAGCTTTCTTTATTTTGATAATCAAAATTCGATAATTATCGAGGTGAAACACAACTGTGATTGGTTGTAAAACAAAATTCATTGAAACGTGATTGGTCATTGACTCCCATTTGAGGCACGAGTTAAATAGTCATTCACATATTTCAGAGTAACTCGTTTCGAAATTGTTACTTTTATTTGCCATTCATGTTCGCTGCGCCAACCCACTTGGCAGCATGTTTACCTCCTGACTAGCGGGTCCGAATTTGAGTCTCGGTAGGTTTGGAAATTGTAACTGTAATATTTTCAATATCGGGGCTTGGGTAGGTAACGTTGTATAATTTTTAATTCCCAGTCTGTGCAACAAACGCCTGGATCAAATTTCAAATCCATCCGTAATACGTATGTTGAGAAGGTCTGAGATACTGTTGGTATCGATTCTTCCGTCATGGGGACTTTAAGCTGGCGGTCTCCTTGTTGCTTTTCTACAGGGATACACTATGTAACGTTACCTCCTTTTTCTTTAACATAATCCCTTACAAAACACACACATAGGCTATACTACATAAGCACTTAGACACACACTCATTTTAACCTATAGCTATATGCAATACAAGTAGCCCTACGGTTAAAATAAGTAACATGATCTGATGAAGTGATGATTAAATTGAAAATACAGTAAAAGCTTCTTATTCGCGGGGATATGTTACGCAAATATCCCGAGAATGCAGAAACCGTGAATATGGAATGGTAGTTTGTATGGCTATATAGGGATACGTTCTAAGGTTACAAAATAAAATAAAAATTATCAAAACAAAATCAATTGAGAGATTTTAAACAATTTCTATTAAAGATTATTGTCTAACTTAGGCAAGGGCTTAAAGAACTTAATCATTTTTTTCCTATTTTGCAGCTTTCAATTCGGATTGATATTCAGCTGTGAATTCAGCGATAGAATTCCTTATTTTGTCTTCGGATTTTTTTGATGAATCGT
>JASPKZ010008621.1:177500-237500 GCA_030220185.1 Diploptera punctata | reverse complement strand
TGTTAGTGGACTACAGCTAGACAGATGGCCAGTTGGTTGTGTATGGGAAATACCATCACCTTTTGTGCACAGATTACTTCCCCAAGCTCAAATTTGTTCCGTTGCAAATATATTTCTACAAACATGGGTAATTTATACAATAGGATTTTATAAGGACCGCTATTTTACTACTGTGAAATATATTTTACATCCGACTTCGCAACTTTTAGGCTAAATTTTAAATTTTATATATATATATATATATGAATGTTATTCATAACAAACTTTATTTTATCTGAATGTTAAAAATATAGTTTATTATTGTACATTGTCTTGGTATCTTTTTCACACATCAATACGCTAACCTACAGTTGCCATTTTGATATTAATTTCTTTAGTTCTTAACAGTTCATTTTTTTGTAATGTGGGAATGAAATAAAAAAAAAATACCTATCTATTTGAAATTTTCCGGAATTAACAAAATACACACATATATGCAATAAGACGAAAACAATCCGCCATAATGTGTAAATAATATAAAAAATAAGTAATCCACTGTGTACTGCATGAATCTGTCATAAGTATTAATAATTAATACTATATAATAATAACGTAAATTATACATTACTATTCATTTGAAAGAAAACACTGTTTTGTTTGGGTAAACATAGCTTTAAGAAAGAACAAAAACATGTATTATTAAACCGAATATTAATATAAACAATTGAATGTATGTTAGTTTGAGTTAGGGTAGACAGTTACTGATTTTGTAACTGCTTATCTGTAATTACACTGGTCAAATGATTTTTGTCTCATGAGTACCAGTTTTTTATTGTGTTTTCAAATATGTATTCGGAATTTCTCCATCACCCACAGTTTTTTTATTTCAATTTCAATTAATGGATTTAAATCATTATTTTTTAATAAACGATTTTTCGTCCATTTATTGTCTTGGCGCAGTGAGCGATGAGCACGGAGAACACTTTCATCAGGAGATTTCAGCTATGGAAAATAGATATCAAGGCAAATGGAATCCTAATATGCTGGCCGATTATTGTTGGACCATCAAGAGGGATGCTCTACAGGCAAAATATAGCAGAAAATAATTTCTTATTTTGTAGGTGAGTCCGAATGTTCGAATATTGTGTAGTTACGAATGTAGATAATATTAAATTGTTTGAAATTATAAACCTTGCGTGATGGAGAAAAATTGATATATTTGAATTCATCAGAATCACATATTTTTCTTTCTGAGACAAAAAAAAAATCTTTTTTGTTGCTCAGTGTTATTGTTGAATAATTTTCGTTGTAACTAAGATAACATATGTCTACAGTAATTTATGTTTTGTCATTGTGGCTTTCGTTTTTTATAAATAATTTAAAGTTTCAGATCCGTTTGTATGTGCAATTTTATAAGCTAATTTTTCCAGCGCTATAGCCGAGCGGTTTAAAGCATCTTGTCTTGAAGGAGATATAATGGATTGCGCTGATTCGAGTCTCCATACGGGAAGGAATTTTCTCGTGGAATTTTGGTCATTACGAGACTAGCCTCCACCCTGGATCGTGAGTAATTTGGATAGCAACATTATGTAGTGGCTCCAGGTTAAAAAAATAAAATAACGGCTGCGGGATCCGATGCAACTCATATATTGACAAGATAATCTCCACTTCTGTAAATGGCAAATGTCGATGTGAGGTGAAAATCGACTGGGAGGCCAAGGCCCTTATAGGGCTGTAGCGCATAGAATTTTATATGCTACATTATACTAGAAAAATCGATTTTTAATTTTATTGTGGAAATGTCTCATTGATTGTCCTTTACAAAAGTTGTCTTTTTACTTAAAGCGTATAATGTATAACCTTTACTATTTCAAACCTTCATAACAGGGATAGGAACTAAACTGATAAAAACTTACTTGATCAATAATAGCACACCGTGCCCACAAATATAGTATCATACTTTAAACTACTACCACGTCGCTTTCGATAATCGTAGCTAAATGGAATTGGTGACAATCAAAAGAGAAACTCAAAACGTTTTTGCTATACCTCATAGATATTGAATGTGGCCCCCACGAGTGACGCTGCAGACATCTAAATATCTAAATATCCAACAATTAACCCATATCGACCACAAAAAACATGATTAAATTTAGTTTAGTTTATGTTTTGTTGTCCATTAATCTCCATTGTCGATATTGTTAACATGCACAACACTTTTTGAGTTTCTCTTTTGATTGTCACCAATTTCATTTAGATACGATTATCCAAAGCGACGTAGACCTAATAGTAGTTTAAAGTATAGGCCTACTATATTTGTGGACACGGTGTATAATGTCTAATTGAAATATTTGTGGACCCATATTATTACAATTTAGGCTGCTTCTATTACAAACAAAGCACTTTTAGTAAAGTTTATAAAGTTGAACAATTGTGGTATAAACTTAACATTGGGAAGCAAGGTGGCGAATTACAACATATCAAATGCTGTAACATTAAAATAATAACAATTTAGGTAAATACAATTTAGTTTTATTAATACGTAGTACTGCATACTCTATTATTCTGTCTGACAGGTAAATAGCTATCTTACGATGTTTTAAAATTACATGACAGTGCTAATCTTGTGTTCAGTGTATTATGAATTTATTCACAATAAATAATTCACAATGCATCAAAATCTCTATGGAAGTGGTTATTATCATCGATTTATCTATTACATTTTTCGTTAATTTTGTATTAGTAATGTAACTAATTTTAAATACGGTAATTTACTTACTAATAAACTTTATTAAATTTACATATAGGCCTATACATATACTGATTGTAATAATAATAATAATATTAATAATAATAATAATAATAATAATAATAATAATATAAATAATAATAAAATTGTATAATAATAATAATAATTGTAATAATAATAATAATAATAATAATTGTAATAATAATAATAATAATTGTAATACTACTACTACTACTAATAATAATAATATAATAATAATAATGATTGTAATAATAATAGTAATAATAATTATAATTTTAATAATAATAATAATAATAATAATAATAATAATAATAATAATAATAATAATAATAATAATAATAATAATAATACTTACTCACTGGCACTATCGAACCCGTAGTTCATGGTCGCGCGGACATAAGCTCTCCATACACCCCTGTCCTGAGCTAATGCTTTCCAATCATTCCCTGTATAATCTACTTCCCTCAAATCATAGTTAATGTTATTCTCCCACCTCATTCTTGGTCTACCAACTGGGCGTTTTCCCTCTGGCTTTCCTACAAGAAGCTACCATACAAGTCTTTCATTTGCCATACGTGCAATATGTCCTGCTCATCGCAGTATACGAGACTTAACTGTTTTTATTATATCTGGCTTCCTATAAAGACCATGTAGTTCATCTCTCTTTCGTCCAAAAATTTTCCTAAGTACTTTATTCTCAAATACTTGTAATCTCCTTTTCTCCCTTAAAGTAAGAGTCCATGTTTCTTACCCATATAATATAACTGGTAGAATAATAGTTTTATATATTTTCATTTTAACGTTTTTTGAAAGGAGTTGGGACATCAAGAGTCTCTGCAATGCATAATAGCACGCATTTCCAGAATTGAGCCTATGTTTAATTTCTTTGTGCATCTCATTCCTGTTTGTGATTATTGTTCCTAGGTATTTGAATTCAGCCATTTCCTCAAAATTTCATAATAATTTTATAATAATTTTATAATAATAATAATAATAATAATAATAATAATAATAATAAGAATAATAATAGAATATAATAATAATAATAATAATAATAATAATAATGTTATAATAATAATAATGTTATAATAATAATAATAATAATGTTATAATAATAATAATAATAATAATAATAATAATAATAATAATAATAATAATAATAATAATAATTTTATAATAATAATAATTTTATAATAATAATAATAAATAATAATAATAAACAATAATAATATTATTAATAATAACAACAATAACAATAATAATAATAGTACAAATGAGCATTAATTTTTTATTCGTTAAAGTAAATTTAAGTTACGCGAAGTTTAACAAGAGATTTTCATATTATTCTTTTTGAATTTTTTTTTTTTTCAATTCATCATTAATCTTGTATTCTGTTGTTAGCTTGGTCACAGATCGTCCGTGAAAGTCGGTTGGTTAATTCCTTGTATTGTTGTTACAGTTAGGTGAGCCGGAAAATTGGATTGTTTGGTACAGGACTGACCGACACAAACACCTAAAGTGTGAAAAATGATTCCTCAAAACACGAGGTCTTGAAACAGTCGCTTCCCCCTGTCAGCTGTGCTTTGGATTCTATTATGTACACTCTTGTGCATGATTCACCCAAAGTGAAGGCGATGATGATGATCATTTTTATTTATTTCCAGGTTTACAATGAATATAGGCCTACACACCTTCCTGTATCCATAAATATACAACCATTTTTGTTTCCACCCGTAATATCTATTTCCCAATCATATTACCCCTACTCCTTTTTTGATCTTAAAGCCAATATGTTGTATATCCTGTATCCAGAAGTAAGTAGGTTAACCTTTTATTCTTCTGCCTAATGGTTTCCATTTCAGAACCTGCTTGCGAATCCACGAATTCTTCATTCGTTTCATGTGTCCATATCACGACTATTGTTTGTATGCTATACGTTTAATATCTAACCACCCTTCTTCATTTATAGCCTAATCTGAATATTTCATATCATATCTATTTTTTTAATGTGTTGAACGTTAAAGTCCAATTTGCTTTTTAATTGTGTATTAATTTCCATGTCTCGGCTTCTTATATTATATTTTGAATTATGATTGTGTGTGGATACGGGTTTTGTTTCCCCTAAATATATATTTTTTTTGCCCATAGCATTCCATTCAGTATTTTGATTGTAGTTCTTCCTGGGTTTAGAGGAAATCGTCACATGTCTAATGAACATTGTTATGACTGGTCACATATTAGAAGTCACAGCTTGACTGTCACATCTATAACAATGCCATAACTGCAAAGTTTATCACTCAGTATTTTAGTTATCGTTAGAACTGGTCACATATGAATTGACTAGCTACAATATTTCCGGAAAAATGTTTATTTGGAACATATACCCAATTACAACAAATGTCTTGATATTTTTAACCCTATAGCTAAAGTATGTTACAGTATTTTTTTATATTCATCATAATTTGAAACAATTCTCAAAATTATTCATCTAAATCTACGTAATGTCTTTCTTTTTCCGAGGAGAAAATCCAGCTGTAAGTTTCTCGGTACTTTTGTTTATCTCATCTCTTAATTCTTGTAGCACATGTTATATTAATCCGTGATTTTTTCCTACTATAGTGTTGATTTTTCGGTGCCAAGCCTCGTACGTATTTATTGTTTCTTGATACATTCTCTGTAGGGCGTGCAAAACAATTCCTATCGTTTGGAGGAATCATTGGACAATGACTGTGAGTTCATCATCAATATTTCTCTTCAGTTCATCAAGACATTCTGTCGGAATAAATACTAGCGCAATAAGAGAATGAAACCTTCTCCTCATTTTAATATTCTGTTCCCTTCTGTACTCTGAAATCAATCCCTAAGCTTGCAAACGTCTCCAAAGAGTTTGTCCAATGTTAAACAGGCACCCCGCTAATGTAGCTCCGTAAAGCTTCCATTGACAAAGTAGTCCTTGAATTCAACACCTCGGTGAATTTGGTATGGGCGAAGCCTCCTAAGAAATTCAACCATAGACATCATAGAGCACTATTATTATTATTATTATTATTATTATTATTATTATTATTATTATTATTATTATGTTTAGCTTATAGAAAGTATGTACATGATGAATTCTATATTGTAATTTTAACAACAGTTTAAAAATTTATAATTTGCATATTGTACGGAAAATATTATTGTAAATTTATACTTGACAGTGGAAATGAGCTTCCTACGGGCTGTGAAAGATTGTAGAAGAGAATAACATATTAGAAATGAGAATATTAGAGAGGAACTAAAAGTACAACTACTTCTTCAACAAATAGAAGTATACAGGAACAATTGGATAGAGCATCTGAAAATAATTACAGAGGATGGGATACCAAAGCTGGCATTAATATATAATCCTGGAGGTAGGAAGACCAAGAAAACGCTGGGCTGAACAGATGTGAAATCGGAACAGGCAAAGACCTAATCCGGGAAGAAACTGTTAATGATATATACTTGTATATTTGTGCTGGTTGAGTGGAAGGTTAGAATTATGGCTTTAACTCTATCAGAATAAATGAAACATTATTATTATTATTATTATATTATACATACGTTAATACATACACATAGTATACATGTCCTCGAATTTCCTCAACTGAAAAACTCCATCTATCTTAGCTTCTGTCGAACCTGTAAAATTCTGAAGTATAGGGGACTTGATACTATTTGAATGCCAATACATATCTTTGAATTGCGTATAAATCTTAAACCCATGCAAGTCTGGTACATTTTTATGATAATTTTCACTATCCTCTATTACCATACCACTCTCTTAAGATGTAATATGCAGTTTTCGTTTTATGGATAATTCATTATTCCTGCCTATGCCTAGGCCTGTAACACTGTGCAGCAGTGTTTACAGTCAAAACTTCAATCTAGCTTTATGTTGATTGTTCCGGAATAATATTATATATGTGCTTTCTTGTGCAAATAAAGAACGATTTCAAATAAATCGAACGTTTTAATTCTTAAAGGGAATTATTCCTGTGGAAGCCAATTATCTGGATAGCTTCGTTATCATTCATTACCTATTATATCATCGGGGTAACGTAACTCTGCCTTCCAGGCACACAATGTCAGTTAACATATAAGAAATGTCATAAAGAAAACCTGGTGGCATTGGAGAAAAAAAAATCACACATAATTAAAATTTCCTGTATCTGTGAATTTTACGAAGCTAATTTCGAGGATCTAATATAAAGTAAGTATTAATCTACATTTGACACAGGCTTATCCTGTGTATTGCATTTTTTGCGAGTTTCAAATTTTTGAAAAATATTGATTTTTTTTGTCAAATCACTGTGAATGTAGTCGTGAGAAATGAAGTTGAGACATTTTGTATGTAGGCATTTTTCCTAAAATTCTTAACGATTTTCCTACAATTTATATATCAATAATGCATAATTTTTATTTATTGTAGATTATTAGTTCACTTTCAAATTCACTATTTTATAAGCTTTAAAATAATTACTAGATATTCATTGTCTGAAAAAATCTAAATTTCTTTAGCCATATTTTACAATTCACATATTTAATTCAATTCAAGACTGCGAAAACAATTGATTTAACATTATGATAAAATAATAATAATAATAGTAAATTTAATAATAATAATAATAATAATAATAATATAATAATAACTAACTCACTGGCTCTATCGAACCCGTAGGTTCATGGCCGCGCGGAGATAAGCTCTCCATACATACCCATTCTCAGTTAATGTTTTCCAATCCCCTGTATAATCTACTTCCGTTAAATCATGGTTAATGCTATTCTCCCACCTCATTCTTGGTCTACCAACTGCGCGTTTTCTCTCTGGTTTTCCTACAAGAAGCTTCCATGTACCTGTTTCATTCCCTATTCGTGCCACATGTCCAATCCATCGCAATCTAAGAGACTTAACTATTCTTAATATAGGCCTATCTGACTTATTATAAAGTTCAATTAGCTCACTGTCATGTAGCTTTTTCCATTCACCCGTCTGTTCATCTCTCTTTGGTCCAACATTTTTGCTAAGAACTTTATTCTCAAATACCCGTAATCTTCTTTCCTCCCTTAAAGTAAGAGTCCGTGTTTCGCATCCATATAACTGGGAGAATAACAGTTTTATATAGCCTATTTTCAGTTTAACGTAATTGAAAGGAGTTGGGACGACAAGGGTTCCTGTAATGCATAATAGCATGCATTTCCAGAATTGAGCCTATGTTTAATTTCTTAGTGCATCTCATTCCTATTTGTAATTATTGTTCTTAGGTATTTGAAATTAGCCATTTCTTCAAAATTTCCCTCATTTGTCATTAGCTGTCCATATCAATTATATAATCTATTTCTTTATGTGAGCATATATTTACTATTATTGATATTTACTTATCGTCCCAATTTCTTAGTGTTACTCGATAGAGTATGCGTGTTGGCCCTTAGTATCTCCTAGCTATTAATAACAATAATAACAATAATAACAATAAATAATAACAATAATAATAATAATACACGGACATAGACGTAGCGGAAGTATTGATTTTAACGGTAACGTTTGAGGTTCGTTTTTGGATGATCTCAATTTCACTCAGAGCATTTCAACCTAACGTAACTCTCTCATAGTTTCGTTTTAATCAACAATGGAGATAATACATTGGAAATTGCCATGGTACGTTTGATAATGACTATAACTTCATAGCTAGTTAAATATTTAAACCTGCTGTCGGTCATCAATCCATATTCCAGTTCCATTTTAATCATATTGCTCAATATAACCAATTACTTATTCTGCCTGACGTTCAATCAGGATTTCTTCATTTCTCAAGTGACATACTTGGTGTAGCCTGTTGTATTTATTTTGAAATATATTTCTCACAGATATTATGAGAGTATTTTAGATATAGTAAGATAGAGTGTCTGATTAGGAGAGCGTTTAGTAGCTATGTGATGGTAGGCCTACACATTTCGTATTGTTTTTGTAAATTCTGAATTGCTATTTTATGAGTTTATAAAGAAAATTATAAGTATAAGAAGTTGATATTATCACCATTGCATCTTAAATATGACAATAGCATAATATATATATATATATATATATATATATATATTATACAGGGTGTAAATGAATTATACCGCATAAATTTAACTACGTATAGAAGGGTATTACATAAGCATTTTGAGTTAATGGACTACGAATAAAAATGTTCAAGTTATGATTCAATTTGTAAAATGGTTGGCACACCTCTGATTATTTCAAATTAAAATGGAAATAATGTGATACGGAGACTGTAACTTGCAACAAGCATGCGCCTTTAGTCAGTTGTTATAGCAGTCTAATACCGACGCAAACGTACGATTTATGCATCACGTTCGAAACTATCTACAGTGCGTATACATTTTTTCTTTCTTCCTTTATTAAGTACGTACTGTATATTAGTTATGTGCGTAGATTTACCTCTGGTTTAATTGTTTATTCATTATTTTACAGAATACGGTAGTGGAATGTCGGCGCAGTACACGAGTTACAAAACTATCTATGTACGTTTTGTACAGACAATTGTTTGAAAGGTTGTAATAATAATACGATTACTGTAGAATGCAATAGGTGTAGCAAATAAAATGTGTAATTGAGCTGTACAGTACTTATGTACTCAGATAAATTATAGTGCAGTGATTAATAACATGAAGAGGTATAGTGTATGTACACATGACATACATCATGTTATTGGGAAATAAAAACATTGTATTTGAGTAAACCAGAAAAAAAGTAAAGCACTTGCTGTCTCATTAAAGAAATTGTTCAAATTGGCGACCTACATTCTCACAACACAGACGACATCGGCGACGAATGGATTCTCGTACCCCGTTCAAGATACCAGGTGTCTCACGGATCACATCACATGCTGCGATTATGAGTGCAAGTAACAGTTCATCTGTATCAACAGGGGTCGCATACGCCAGTGTTTTCAGATGTCCCCTCAAAAATAATCAAGTGGACTAAGATCTGGAGAACGAGGTGGCCACACTACAGTTGGACTATCTCTTCCTATCCAAACGGCCACGATACACTCCATCCAAATGATTTCGCAGATGCCGGCAGAAATGGGGAGGAGCTACATCGTGCTGAAATCACATGTTAATCCTGATGTGGAGAGGAACTTCTTTTAGTAATGTAAGTAGGACGTGCTCTAAAAATGTCTTATAAATGACACCATTTAATATCTGGGGAAGAAGGTAGAGGCCAATGATGTGGTAAGAAATTATGCCTACCCACACTTTCACCGAAAATCTCTGGTGATGACTCCTCTGGAATATGGCATGAGGATTTTCATAATCCCATACATGACTGTTCTTCGAGTTCAGAACCAGCCCATCCCTATTAAATACTGCCTCATCAGTGAATAATACTGAGGAAAAGAAGTTCGGTGGCTGCAGCGAAGCTCAATTACAAAATTAGGCCCGTTGAGCGAAGTCCAGTGGCTGTAAGACTTGTACTTTTTACAGATGAAAGGGATAGAGCTGGTCTTCATGCAGGACTTCCCATACACTTTGATGGTTCGTACCCATTACACGTTCGATAGCACGAGTATTAATAGAAGGTTCCTTTTTCGCCCTATGGAGATCATTTTCTTTAAAATCTGCAGTGCGGCGCGTACGTCTTGCACCGGCGTATACTCTGTTTACCTTCAATGTCCCATGCTCCCGCAAACGCCTATCAACAGACTCGAAGGTTGTTCGGTGAGGATGGCGTCTATCCGGATACCGCTCCGCGTACATGACAGCAGCTCTTTACACCATTACCTTGTGGTGCATCATAAATCAGATGCATATCGGCAAGTAGAAATGTTTTATGATGCTTTCATGAATGCAACTGAACTGATACTGAAGTAACTTCTAATCAGATGTTAATGTAATCACCAATAGAAGAATAGGAATTTTGCGCATGCCCATACTAAACAAATTGTACCGATTCTACTATAACCAGTTTAGTGGCGTGCAATCATCTGCTCAGATCGAAATTTTAAGGAATTTGATAACCCAATATTTCATAAACGTTGTTGATGAATCATTAGCAATCAGGATCTCGGAATTAATACTAAGATATGAAGTTATTCTAGTATAATTTTCGCTCCTAGTATGCTCTCCTGTTGATTTATCTGAATCAAATGTCGTTTAGTTTGATTCCCTATAACTCGCCCATTTTCCCTCGTAGATCATTAGTTCATTGTTTCAAAATGCTTATATAATACCCCTCTCTATGTAATTAAATTCGTGCGGTATAATTCATTTACACCCTGTATATATATATATATATATATATATATATATATAAAATACTTTTTTAGAGGACACTAAAATCATTCTACTCACTTTGCAATGGGATCTGGATTACTATATTATGAGTTTCAAAACAAAATTATAAGTATAAAAAGTTTATATTATCACCATAGCATCTTAAATATAGCAATAACGTAAAATTTGAGATATATAGATATATTCTTATAGGCCTATTATTTAACATAAGCGTTTTGAAAAATGTAGAAAACAAGCCAATAAGTTATTAGCAGTAGAAATGGATTTTTGGAGGCGATCGACAAGATCGGATAAGGTTAGAAACAGCACAATAAGAGAAATTATGCAAGTAGAAAAAAACATAGGGAAAAAATAGAAGAAAAACGTTTGGAATGGTATGGACACCTCATAAGAATGGAAGAAGAGAGAATACCAAAGAAGATCCTTAACTGGAAAGCTAATGGAAGAAGTGGAAGAGGAAAACCTAGAGAACGTTGGGTGGATGGAGTGAGGAGAAGTATGGAAGCTAAAGATGTGAGGGAAGAAGATGCTCGAGACAGGAACCTCTCGCGACAAATCGCTTTGGGTTGTAGGAGAAACACTGTATTGTGGAATATTCCTAATTAAAAAAAGTTTTGAAAAAATGAGGCCTTTAGGGTTGTAGGAAACTGAAGCTACCACTTTTATAAACAATCGGTAAGGTACATCAGGTGGGGTTTCAGCCTTACATGACGGCTGCATTTACCTCCAGGATATATATCTCGTACTCATTTTCATTAGAGGCTGAGTTGAACCCAGAGCCACGATGCCCCCAGAAGGTTTGATGCAGTTTAAAAATCCTGACCCCATCAGAACTCGAATCTTCGCCCTTCCGGCTTGTAGCGTATTTCCATAACCAACTACGGTACGCGCACCGTGCACCGCCTTTGAGAAGTAACAAATATAATATTTAAACAAGTTGAATAAAAGGATTATTGAATAAAGAATATAAACTGAGAAATAACAAAGAATATGATTGTGAAACAGTTAAGATGTTTCTCATGGAAGTGTTATGGTATTTTTAACACATGCAGATGTGATTGCAGTAAATTTTAAAGCCTAAGTCGCATGTCTGGTACAGCACGCAGTCACTTGTTGAACTACCGGCATCATTAATAATATTTACCCGCTAAAAGCAGGGGAGGGGGTTCCTGTGTTAAGTATACAAATACCAGCAAGGGAGAATTTTGCTTTTGATGTTAAACCCCACCATTACATAATATTGCTCTCTCTTTCTCTTTGAGCCTTCAACAGAAATCCTACGCTTCAGTGCGAAAACGATATACATAAAAATTGACAGATCGTTCAACAAAGAAGCAGAACGTATGGGCATTAATAGTGAATTCTGTTTTTATAATCACTCGATCGTAACTAAATTGCCTTACTGTTGGCTAACATTTTTTGGCGATTATCTCGAAAATTGCGATGATTTTAGACTTGCTCTATTTACTATCATATAGATAGATTAAAATCACCCTAGTCAATGATGGCCAGTTAAAATTAATCAGAAAATACAGAGAGACAATTTGACATCAAGCTATAATGTCGAGTTTAAAACTACCATTTTCCAGGAGTAAAAATATTGAATATTCTAAAAATCTGTATTATTTAGAGAAGATGCAATTGACAGTTAATACTTCAAGTTCGATACTTTTCCATCACTAGTTAGTATTTTTATGTAATGACGCATTTTAACAGGTCCAGGCCATTACCGTCGAAATTTAATGCTGGGCATGAATGAGCTGAAACGTTTCGCGCAGAACTTCTTATTTCAGGCCTGATATTCTCTACGTGACTTAAATCTACGATACGCGATCCACACTTTTCTTTCACACCGGAGGATATTATACCAGGACTTTTAAAAACCCGTCGACCACTTCTCCATCGCATGTCCTTTAAGTCGAAGATGTAAAGGCATAACATAACTTCCGTTTACTGTCATGCGCCCTTTTGTCCTAAATCTCAGGGAATAACAGACAAAAATTATGGGAAATATTACGAATGAAAGGATACCCGCTGTGCCTTGTTGAAACAATAAATACATTATATGAAGACACAAATATAATTATAGATACCGGATTCAAAAGAACAGATGCAATCAAAACAAATACTGGATTACGACAAGGATGTAGTTTATCACCCACTTTGTTTAATATATATATATAGACGATATTTTTAATAAATGGAAAGTTTTAGTAAATCCAGGAATAAGAATGGATAATAAAGTGTGTATAAATAATCTTCTATTTGCTGACGATGTAATTATAATACAGAAAAATGAAGACGACTTACAGAAATCAATGCATGCATTAAATGAAATATGTAAATTATACGATCTAAAGATTTCTGTAAGGAAAACGAAGACCATGGCTTTTAGAGGAAGAGATCCAGTGAGAACCAAAATAATTTTAGAAAATCAAAGTATAGAACAGGTGTCTAGTTTCAAATATTTGGGCTGTGATGTTGGCTACAATGTGGAAAGAGATATTGACTCCAAAATAAATAAATTTCAGACGGTGTGTAGAACAATACAGAGAACATTCAAAAATAAAATTAGAAAAGAAACCAAGATAAAAATGTATAATGTTATGGCGGTTCCCACAATATTGTATGGATGTGAAACTTGGGCTCCAGTGAAAAGACAGAAGGATAGAATACAGACGGCAGAGATGCGGTTCCTAAGACAAGTAAAAGGATGTACAAGACTTGATAGAATAAGAAATGAGGATATAAGAGAAGAATTGAAAGTACAGCCTTTATTGGATAAAGTCACGAATTACAGACATAAATGGATTGATCACATGGATGGAATGAGTAAGGAGAGATATCCATTGTTAGCAAGAAATTATCAAGCAAGAGGAAGGCGTGATGTTGGAAGACCTAGAAGACGTTGGGCTGATGCAATATGAAGTCGGAACGGGCAATTGCCTAATCCCTGGAGTGATGATGATGATCTCAGGGAATTGCATTTTTAAAACGCTCATGGCAATTTTAAAATCAGTCTAAAATCGTCTTCTTGTAAAAGAGGTTTGTTGAATCATACGTCGAATGAAACTCTCTTTCCTCAAATAACTCATCCATCTATAATGGCGTAGCCCCATGTTGAGCCATAGCCTCTCCTTTGTTAGGAGTTACTAGACCAAATTTAGTTAGTTACTCTTATTTGCCCATAGATGTCATGAATAACATGCGGTCAACGTACCGACTCAATCTAGCTAGCAAGTAAGGTATCACTAGGACTTGAGGTAGGTACATTTTGCTTAGAGGCCTTTTTATTCAGGCTTAAGGATATTTTACAAGCCTGAAAATCTTCAGACTCGGGACCCACAACTTAAGGTCCCTCAGGAGGACTTGAACCTTAGTTTTTTGGTCCTAAAAAATCCATCGTCCTCGGCCGGGTTTGAATCCGCGACCCTCGGGACCAGAGGCAAGGAGCATAACCACTAGTCCAACGCAGTCGAACAAATAACTCGTAGTAGTAAATGAAAGTATATACCCCATACGTCCCGCTTGAAGACAGGGGTGCTCCCGAGCAGGAGTTTCTTAACAGGCTAATTTTAATACGCTTATTTACCTACAGATATGCTAGCACATTGCCTCAATGAGACATATAGTAGGAAACTAAATTATTACTAGGATGGATGTTGATCCGTTAAATTTTGAAGAGAGACATTTTTATTCAGGCTTGAGGTTATTTTACGAGCCTGAAAATCTTCACACTCGAGACCCAAGGCTGAAAGTCCCTCCCGGAGTACTTGCACCTTGGATTTTTCCATCCTAAAAATTCCATCGACCCCGGCCGGGTTTGAACCCTTGACCCTGAGGACCAAAGGCAAGGAGCAAAACCACTAATCTACCGCTAGCTTAATACAAAAATAAGGTACACGAAACTGGATTTCATATAATCTACGAACACTAGGTCTACATACATTTTTTAGAATTTATTTCTTATACATATTTTGAAAGATTCATATTCATTAGGTTCTTATGCCACAATTTCGAATTATATAAAACTAGCTGGCCCGGCGAACGTCGTATCGCTTTTAAATATTTTTACGTTAATTTTTCCGATGTGTTAATAGTTATCTGCTATTCGGGGCAGAAACAAATCCAAGAAATCAAAGATCATAAAAATCGGTCCAGCTGTTCTTGAGTTATAAATAGTGTAACTAATCCGACTTTGTTTTATATATATATATATATATATATATATATATATATATATATATAGAAGTCCCGGCCACGCGTTGCTGTGGCTAAGGTTTACGTTAAATTAGGCCTATGTTGTAAACTAAGTGAGAAATCTAAATCAGAAAGTTTTTGTTTTACACAATCTTTTAGTTCTGGTACGTTAACTACACCCGATATAAATATGGGTGGTGGTTTATGTGGAAGTGGTTTTGTTGATTGAGGTGAATTTATGTTGTGTGCATTCTCAGTATCATCCATAAGTGTATCATAAGGATTATATACATTTATTGATGGAATATTTTGAGGAGGCTTGCTGATTTCATTATACTTTCGTTTTTTTCTACGAACTTGTTGGCAGTTTGGATTCTCATCATCATCATCATCATCATCAAGAAGTCTCTGTATAGTAATATCGTCTTGTGATATATTATAGTCATCTTGTTTTTCATTTAATTGATGCATGGAGATTGTTTCTGTAATATTAGGCATATTATTATAACTAACAGACTTACTTACAGTTCTGTTATTCCGTTCCTTAGGACCTTCATATGTTTTTAAATTGACATTCTTCTTAAATGTAAGATTTATGTCACATAGGCCTATACCAATTTGCGGAAATTCACTTGATATCTTATCAATCATGGTCTCTAGAACTAATTCGCCATATTGTTCAATGTCCCTTCTCGGTCCAGTTAAATTTAAATTAAGTTGCTGTCTTTGAGCCAGATTACTTAAAACTAATACTTACACACGAAATTAGTATTATTATCAATATATTGAAAATAAACCCTCCATGGTATCTTTACCTTGTCGTGGTGGAGTGGCTTGTGTGCTTAAATGATCCTGAGAGCTATGCCGGCGGTAGCATTGCTGCCGATAGGGTTACCCATGCCGGACTGGTCGAAGGTGATAAGCCAGACGAAATAAGTACCTTGGTCGAAAGAGTGACGATCTTTCACCGTAAAATACAACCGTCAAGAAATGCGGACATGGGTTCTACTGGGGTAAAATTTTCCGGAGGTCAAATAGTCCCCCATTCGGTTCTCCGGGCGGGGACTACTTCAGGGAACCCATGCCAAAGGCTCAAACACAGGGACATGTTCCTAGGAACATGGAATGTTAGGACTTTATACAATAGCGGGGCACTAGAGATATTAACGCGGGAATTGGATAAATCGCCCTTGGATATAGTCGCTTTACAGGAAGTTAGGTGGCCAGGAGAAGGTAGTCAGGAATCAGGAAGCTTTGCATTATACTATGGGGGTGCAGAAAGACCTGCATTTGGAACGGGTTTTTTAGTCAGAAGGAGGATCCTATCTGCTATCCGAGATGTTAAGTTTGTTAGTGATAGGATATCATACATAATTCTAAAGGGTAAACGACATGATTTTATAATTGTAAATGTACATGCCCCCACAGAAGATAAAGATGACAAGATCAAGGATGAGTTCTATGATGAATTAGAATGCTTATTTGATAGCCTTTCACGATATCATATGAAAATTGTCTTAGGAGATTTTAATGCAAAAGTGGGGCGGGAAGATATATTCAAACCAACAATAGGCAAATTCAGTCTTCATGAAGATAGTAACGACAACGGGGTTAGATTAGTCACATTTGCCACATCAAAGAATCTCATTGTTAAGAGCACAACATTTCAGCATAAGGATATTCATAAATACACCTGGACGTCCCCAGATGGAGAAACTCGGAACCAGATAGATCATGTATTAGTGGATAAACGCTGGCACAGTAGCATCATCGATGTTAAATCAGTTAGAGGGACAGACTGCAATTCGGATCATCATCTGGTCAGAGTGAAAATCAGACAACGGCTATCGCTTATGAGAGGAACAAACGCTAAAGATGATTCTGTAAAATATGAATTAAAAAACTTGAAAAATGATGAAATGCGGCAAGAATACCAAATCAAAATTGCTAATAGATTTGAAGTACTGGAATCTTCAGATGACAATGTGCCAAACGAAGAAGAAACTGATATAAATAAAGAATGGGAGGCTATAAGAGATACTATTAAATTGTCAGCATCAGAAAGCATAGGTTGTTTAAAAAAGAGGCAAAACAAGAAATGGTTTGATGAGGAATGTGCCGACATCGTAAAGAAAAGAAAGCTAGCAAAAATGAAATGGTTACACGAGCCAAATGAGGTAAATTTAGAGCAATTGGGTAGTGTTAGACGGGAAACCACCAAGTTACTAAAGAGTAAGAAGAGGGAATATTTGAGAGAGAAGATTAATGATCTTGAAATGAATGCAAAAAATAGGAACATTAGAGAATTATATCAGGGAATTAGTATAGAGAAGAAAGGGTTTCAGGCTAGAACAAACATAATTCGGAATGAAAATGGGGATATGATTGCAGATTCCAAGAGTATATTAAATAGATGGAAAAGTTATTTTAATCAGCTATTAAATGTACATACAGAACAGGACATTGAGGAGGATAAGTTACAGACAGCAGAAATGCTAGTCGCAGAGCCAAGTGCATTAGAGGTTGAAATGGCAATTGAAAAATTGAAGATGTATAAAGCATCAGGTTCAGATGAGATCCCAGCAGAACTGATAAAATCAGGGGGAGAGAAAAATTGATGGACAAGATACGCTGGTTGCTTACTATGATTTGGGAAAAAGAAGCTCTTCCAGATGAATGGAAGGAATCAATTATCGTACCAATTTATAAGAAAGGAGATAAAACTGATTGCAACAACTATAGGGGCATCTCATTACTTTCAACTTCGTACAAAATTCTAACAAATATATTAGTAAGCAGACTTACTCCCTATATTGATGACATTCTAGGAGATCATCAATGTGCATTTAGAAGAAACAGGTCTACAACAGATCAGATTTTTAGTATAAGACAGATTTTAGAAAAGAAATGGGAATATAATGGTACTGTACATCAACTATATGTAGACTTCAAAAAAGCATATGATTCAATTAAGAGGGAGAAGTTATATAGTATCCTGCTGGAGTTCGGAATTCCTAAAAAGTTAGTTAGACTTATACGAATGTGTCTAAATGGCTCAACGAGTAGGGTGCGTGTAGGCAACCAGTTTTCAGACACTTTTGAAATCCAGAATGGGTTGAAGCAAGGAGATGCACTATCTCCTCTACTATTTAATTTTGTACTAGAGCATGCCATTAAATCTTTAGAGAATGAGGAAGGCCTACAACTGAATGGTATTAATAAGCTGTTAGTTTATGCTGATGATGTAGTACTACTGGCCGATAGCGAGGAGATACTAAAGGCCAACACGCACACACTATTGAGTAACACTAAGAAATTAGGACTGGAAGTAAATATCAGTAAAACTAAATATATGGTCACACGTAGAAATTCAGTATATAATGGAAATGGACAGCTAATGACAAATGAGGGAAATTTTGAGGAATTGGCTGAATTCAAATACCTAGGAACAATAATCACAAATAGGAATGAGATGCACAAAGAAATTAAACATAGGCTCAATTCTGGAAATGCATGCTATTATGCATTGCAGAGACTTTTGATGTCCCAACTCCTTTCAAAAAACGTTAAGCTGAAAATATATAAAACTATTATTCTACCAGTTATATTATATGGGTGCGAAACATGGACTCTTACTTTAAGGGAGGAAAGGAGATTACGAGTATTTGAGAATAAAGTTCTTAGGAAATTTTTGGACCAAAGAGAGATGAACAGACAGGTGAATGGAGAAGACTACATAACAATGAACTACATGGTCTTTATAGGAAGCCAGATATACTAAGAACAGTTAAGTCCCGTAGACTGCGATGGGCAGGACATGTTGCGCGTATGGGGAATGAAAGACGTGCATGGAAACTTCTTGTAGGAAAGCCAGAAGGAAAACGCCCAGTTGGTAGACCAAGAATGAGGTGGGAGAACAACATTAACTATGATTTGAGGGAAGTAGATTTTACAGGGAATGATTGGAAAGCATTAGCTCAGGATAGGGATGTATGGAGAGCTTATGTCCGTGCGGCCATGAACCTACGGGTTCGATAGTGCCAGTGAGTAAGTAAGTAAGTATATTGAAAATAAAATAAACACAAACACACTTAAATTATGAAATAATCAATATTTGTAATTCAATTGAAATTCGCGGTTGCAACAAAAGCACAGCCACCTGGTTAAATAATAAACCAATTACTTTACACGGCCATTTGTTAGAATCGTATGGAACTCGCATATAATTATAACTCTTTGTTAAATAATAAACAAATAAAATAAAGCGACTATAAATTTAGTTATAAACTTCCCTAAGTCTCAAGTTGGATCAAACTGCACACAATGTGCAAAATTTTATTAAAATCGGTTCAGCAGTTTAGGATTCCATCGCGGACAAACAACGTGACACGTAATTTTTATATATTAAGATAATAATTGTCTGCATTGTAGATCGTTTCATTGAAGTTTCTAACTTACTATGCTATTACAGGTAAAATTGTTTTATTTGGAGTCACTCAACTTTTTTTTTATTTGCAGAGTGATAAAACATAGCAATACTATTTCACAAAATCGGTAACGTAATGATGTAGAAGCCTAACTATTCACATATTTTCATTGATATATTCTTTATCATTTGGAAAAGGATAACTAAAGTTTATTGGTGATGAATATTCAAGATATTTCTTAAAGCGACCCCTACACGATAATTTTTTACGTCAATATATTGCACACTATTTTGTACAATAGTATTGCTTGGCCAACCCACACGGTGCAATATTATTTCTCAATAAATTAGTTCGCGGGTGATACTTGTGCGGTCAACATATGAAATAATAAGAAGACAACACAAAACTGATATAGTATTGCGCAATATTGCCAACAGACGACACAATATTTACTAGATTGCACAATAAAAATCAAACTGTTTTTGATTGACTCAATATATTACGCACGATCAATACTTATGTCAATATGTTGCACAATAATTGACTTTGTACAATAATATTGAGCGTCTGTAGATCAAATTGAAAGATTGCGCAATATATTGAGTCAATCAAAAGCAGTTTGATTTATATTGTACAATCTAGTAAATATTGCGTCGTCTGTTGCAATATTGCGCAATACTAGTTCAGGTCTGTGTTCTGCCTTATTTTATTATTCCAGATTTTGACTGCACAAGTATCACCCACGAACTAATTTATTGAGCAATAATATTGCACCGTGTGGGTTGGACAAGTAATACAATTGTACAAAATATTGTGCAATAATACATTGACGTAGTCCACCGCTGTGGTCTAGAGGTAGCCTGCTGCCTTGTCAAACAGCGGGTCCGAGTTCGATCCCGGTCGGGGCAGTTTTTCTGGGTGAGGTTTTTATCGGGGGTTTTCCTCACCTGTAAGACAAATGTCAGGAAAACTTTAAGGTCCAAACGGTCCCCGAAATTATATGGCCATCATCCTTCACAGGTGTGGAGAGCAATGGGAAGCTACCACACCTACAATTCCCTAGTAAAGCTGCAAGCATAGCATGAAAACGCTATGATTACAGTGAAAGACCTGCCCTCGGGCAGAATTAATATGGATGGATGGATGGATATTGACGTAAAGCGGCCCGTACGCGATCAATATTTACGTCACTATATTCCATAATATTTTGTACAATAGTATTACTTAGCCAACCCACAGGGTGCAATATTATTGCTCAATAAATTATTTCGCGGGTGATACCTGTGCTGTCAATATGTTTATTCCAACACTGTGTAACACAGAACTGAACTAGTATAGCGCAATATTGCCAACAGACGACGCAATATTTACTAGATTGCACAATAAAAATAAAACTTTTTTTATTGACTCGATATATTGCGCAATCTTTCAATGTGATCTACAGATGCTCAATATTATTATACAATGTCAATTATTGTGCAATATATTGACGTAAATATTGATTGTGTAGGGGCCGCTTAACTGAATTACGGCTTCTAATGGAATGAAAAAAATATGTTTAATTACGATCCACATCCACAGTAATTAAAAATATGTTATTTAAAGGCAAATTCCATTCCATTAACGCAGTTTAAACTCTCACCTTATAGGTAAGTTAGTTTAACGTGTCATACGCCATCCAGGCCTTACAGTAGCACGACCTGTCTCAAGAGGGATTTTAACTATGGATCACATACTAATTTTTTCATCACACAAAGACATGGAGGGCCTGCACGGATAAGTGAGCAGTTCAATGTTAGGGCCTCCTCCGAGACAACACAACATTAAAACGGAACACACCATTCACACTAAACATATCGAATATGATAATGATAATTATGATGGCCAGATGGTGTTCGGAAACCGTTTGGGCCTTAAGGTTTCCTGACATTTGTCTTACAGGCGAGGAAAAACCCCGTAAAAACCATCACCCAGAGAACGTGTAACGATCGGGGAACGAACGCAGGCCCGCTCACGTACGAGGCAGCGACGCTATCCCGAGACCATAGCGATGGACATAATTATGTAACTTAAAGACAAATAAATCCCAAATATACGTGTGATTTATACTTTAAAATATCTAATGATAGCCGCTAGGACTTAGAATGTGCATTTTTATTTGAAGAATTTCACTAATAGGTTCATAACAAGCTTACAATGTTGTCATAAGTAATACCAAGAGTGATTTCCAATTTATCTAGAGAATTTGGAAATAAAGAATGACATTTGTCAGGACTATTTAACGAATAAAATTAAGCTGTTTACTCACAAATCGTTATTTAAATACAGTTATTTTAAAATATTTAGGCCTATACATTTAATGTAAACGGCGATGTTTGAAAAAAAAATAGAAACGATTGTTATGCTTTATTTGTTCATCACTGCAACCAGATCATATTATTCATTGCCAAAGGATCGCAATATTTTAATTATGCACCCTAGTGGAAAAAATGATAACCAACATTATAGGTTGGTAATTAATTTCTGATGTCCTATGATGTAAATATGTCAATTATATTTTTCTGGAACGTAAATTCCTGGGAAATAATACGTTTAAGAAAGTGCAAACAGTGGTTTATTTTTATGGTTTAATCAATTGCTACAAATTGTTTTTATATTATATCCCGCAAGCACTATCTGCCAACATTCGTGCACTATGTAAACAATCTGGTAGCCATATATGGTCACTGCAAAATAATGCTATGGCCTATTCATAATGTTAAAAGGAGGAGCTAGATTTTAAAGTGATGAAATTAAATTGATAAAATCGAGGTGAAAAAATACTGTGATTGGTTGTAAATAAAAAAATCATTGAAATAGATTGGTCATTGACTCCCATTTGGGGCATGACTTAAATAGTCATAATAAATTTCACCTTTACCGGTAAAAAATATATACATCAGCGTCAGAAGTTCTTTAAAGGAGTTTACTAAGTAAAAATAACTGCGAAGCTGTCATAAGTAATATGATAATCACAATTTTGACATTTATTTGCATTAAGATTTTATGGATTAAATTTTGTTTCTAACATACAGCATGATAAAAGCTAGTCCTGTTAGCTATTTAGTGGCTATGTAGGGCTATGGTATTTCCTTACAATGCAATACAATTTTGTAAGTGATGGACTATACATCGGCCACGGTGGACTAGTGGTTATGCTCCTTGCCTCTGGTTTCCGAGGGTCGCGGGTTCAAACCCAGCCGCGGTCCATGGATTTTTTAGGATGGAAAAATCCAAGGAGAAAGTCCTCCGGAAGGGAGTCTGAAGATTTTTAGGTTCGTAAAATATCCCTAAGCCTGAATGAAGACGTCTCTAAGCAAAATTTACCTCCATAAACATCCTAGTAATACCTTAGTTGCCTGTTAGATGTCTTCTTGTGTCTATGTGTTGACTGCTTGACATCTCTGAGCAAATAAGGTAACTAAAAATTAACTTGGCAAAGGAACTCCTTACAAAGGAGAGTTTATGGCTTAGAAATGGGCTACGCCATTATAGATAGATAGACTATATAGAACATTACACCATATGATTGTCATAAGTAATGCCACGAGCGATTTTCAATTTATGTAGAGGATTTTGAAACCAAGAGTAACATTTGTTAGGAATATTTAACGAATAAAATTAAGCTGTTTATTCACAAATCAATATTGATCTATTTTATGTAAACGCAATGTTTGAAAACAGTTGAGAAATGTTTGGTTATGTTTAATTTGTTCAGCCACTGCAATTAGATCATATTATTTATTGCCAAATACGATCACAATATAGTAAGAATGCACCCTAGTGGAGAAAAAAATGAAACATCAAACTGTATATTATAACCAACATTATAGGTTAATAATTATTTTTTTTGGAAACAAATCAGTAAAATAATTATTTAAAAACACAATTATTGAACACACAATTATCAAATGAGTCATTTGATGGAATCTGTTCATTATTTGATATATTCAACGTATTTGTTGGATAGTCAGTCACTGCAAAATAATACTCTGACCTGGTCAGAATATTAAAAAAGGAGGAGATTTCTTGATTCTGGTAAACATAATTGGATAAATATCAAGGTGAAACATGTTTGTCATTGGTTGTAAAACAAAATTCATTGAGACGTGATTGGTAATTGGCTCCCATTTTGGGCATGAGCTAAATAGTCATAATAATGGACACACAATACTGATGTCTGTTAATTTATTTTTAAGTTTAATTACTAAATACTTTTTAAAGATATATGTTTGGGGTGTCAAAGTCATAACACTAAGAATTGTTACAAAATGTTAAAGAAACACGTTGTTACGAGTATTAATATCAATAAGTGACGTCAGTAGGTTTAACACATACATAGGTCTGTGCTTTCAAACTTTATGAGTTTGAAATATGAAAAGTTGATTTTTCGTGATTGCTGTTATTAATCTGTGCATTATTGAAGTGGTCAAACCATGTCACGCAAGAAATCCTTAAAGGTGAAGCTAACAAAAGTTCACATGGCCTTCTGACTATCTCATATTCAACTTTCCTCGAAAAGGAAAGATTAAGTATTGATTGAGCTTTCTTAAATTATTCAGTAAATACTATTTTAGACTGATTTTGAAATGGAATTTGCCGATTACAAATTTCGAAAACAAAATACTTTTATTACAAATATGTTATTTTATATTATGGTTTTTGGTTTATTGTAGATGAACCGTGAGCATCTTTCTGTAGAAACATTGAATTTCGAAATACTTCAGATGAGTCAATGAGTAAGCGTCGGCTAAAATATATATAATTATAACATTATTGTCCAGATTATCATTAGTAATGCCACGAGTGATTTCCAAATTATCGATAAATTCACGACTCTCGAAGTGAGAAGTGAATTTATCTAGAGAATTTGGAAATCAAGAGTAGCATTTGTTAGGACTATTTAACGAATAAAATTAAGCTGTTTACTCACAAATCATTATTTAAATATAGCCTAGTTATTTTAAAATATTTATACATTTAATGTAAACGGCGATGTTTGAAAACAAATGAGAACCGTTCGTTATGCTTCATTTGTTTGTTTTTGTTCTTAGGCTTTGAAAATTTATTTTACATCACAACATTTTCGATAATTCCACATTATGATATATTTACGTATAGGCCAATATAATTATCCAATGATGAAGATTATTGTATAATTAATATGAAGACAATTAGAGGAAGATAGTGTTTACATATTTATTTGTAATTACTTTGTATTTCTGATATGTAACTAGTAATGGAAGAATCAAGATATCAGCGATCATAAGTCTTAACTGAAATATATTTATTCTCTTCGTCTAATGAATACAATTATTCTTAGAGTTAATTTATAGATGATCCTATTTTTTAAAGGAAATAGATTATGTGAGGCTACATGTTTCCTTGTCTCTTATTCTCGTTGTCTTACCGCAGAGTTACGTTTCTCGAAATTAAAAATAGGTCACATTTAGATTAGTATAATAAAATACACAATTAAGTGTTCATATGAAAATACAAAGTAGAAAACCATAGATCTGTTAAAATATTAGACCATTCGTTTATTTCTATTAAATATATCCGAACTGATAAGGTCATATTTGCAGTTTTATTGTATTATCTGAAAAGAAGTTAAATGTATGGGAAACGTTTTGAAATTTGATGTTTCCCTTCGCATTTAGGAAGAAATTGAATGTTTGCGGATCGTATCATTAGAGACAGAGCACAAAGAAATCAGCAAATCTGAAGGGACACAAAGCATTGACCATCTGAACCTTCCCATGAACAAGTGACTATCGATAATTAATCATTCGCCTTGACCGTTTGTAAATAAATAATTCATGCCAACAGATGTCGAACAGATAGACGATATTCATATTATGTTTTATCGCGCAGAAAAATATTTATCTTGCATAAAAGCTTGGAAACGTGAGAAAAGGATAGATGATAACCGTATGAGGCACTCATACTCCATGCAAAATGGGCATATAAAATAATTTAACAAAAGGCCATAACATTATTTTAAAATAAACTTTAGATAATGATGCCCGCCTTCTCGGAATACTGCCCCGACTGAGATCCCAGATTCTAATTCTGGTGGTCCCAGAATGGTATTGGTAATAGGCCAAACCCGTACTTTTCGGGTTTTTTCCATTTCCCGAATTTCGTCCCTCAACACTCTCCATTCTCCCTTCACGTCATTTCTTATTAATTTATTTCATATCATAATCTACCTCTCATGTTTGAAAAATAGTTTGGTTGGCATCCACAGGAGTTAAAAATATGTGATTGCGGAGATCTAGTGAGGCATCCACTAGGATGCTGGCTCATGAGTTTGAGCCTGAACAATAATAAAGGAAAGAAGGGCCAACGGGAGAATTGTAGTCCCTCGTCGCGGCCGGAAGAAGAACCCACAGAATGGCGGTATGGGTCATGAGAGAAGAACCAGGTGTGTCGGACTCGGAAGACGACCTAAACTCACATAACACCTTAAATTAGACATGCATTCCAATCATCTACAATGTACTGGGATAGCACAATAAGTCTTTAAGGTCGCAGTGGTCAGGGAAATCTGCCCGCCCAGTACGAATAAAGAACTGGATAATGAGGCAAACAACGGTTTGGAGATTTAAAAGAGAAGCATTTAGAAAAATTGGACTTCTAAGTGAATCAAGTTTTTTTTTTTTTTTTTTTTTCCTTGTCAGTTATAGGACTAGGCATTAGGATTGACTTCCACCGCCGTTCCTGTTCTGAGTTGTTACCTTGGACTCCAGTTAAGGGACTGTGAACTCTTAACTAAAAATAGTATCAATACGAAATGGCCAGCTGCACGGTGACGTCATTTTCTTATTCGTCTGATTACCATTAATTTCATACCCTTATGTTGCCGTATAAGAGTTTTTTATTTATTATTTTATAGCGACTTAAAAACATTATCTCCTATGTTATAGGTCAACTAGGCTTACATTACAATAAAACTTCCATCTCGGAAAAAGAGCAAAAAGATAAAGCTTTATTAGAACCTTCAAAAATTATAATTTAAAGAATGTTTCAAAATAAGGCATATTGGTGTGTCAGTCTTCATTTGTTATAATATTTCACGTCCGATTTGCCTTCCCTACTTATTCACTTCTCGCAACTGGAATTCCCTACCACAAGAAATAATGGGCTGCCGGACATTGACATCTTTTAAAAGAAATCTAAATTTATATTTGCTCTAAACTCGACTTCATTATTATCCAGTGTAAGATATATATATATTAATTGGTGTTTCCCGTATAATGTATCATATTTATATTATTATTATTATTACTATTATTATTATTATCGTATCATTATTGTTATTACCCTATGAAATGTTGTTTGTACATGACATTTACATTGCTACATTTATTGTATCTTTAACTGTTTATAATTAGTACAGTGTATATCTATATTTGTCGAATATTTATTTGTATTTGTGCTGGTTGAGTGGAAGAGAGGGCCTTATGGCCTTAACTCTGCCAGAATAAATAAAGTATTATTATTATTATTATTATTATTATTAGATAGGAGCATCAGTGATAGTCAGAGCAGGAATATCATATATTTGGTTTATATTTTGGTTTGTAAATTGTTTAGTATACAAAAAATGGGTAATATAAGAGTAATGCTATTATAACTATCGGCAGAAGTTGCTAACCTTCAAAACCTTGTAGTGGGGTTACATTTGGAATATATAAATAAATATGAAAGTAAATTACCAACATCCTCTACCTATTATTTCTTGAGATGATTTTTTTTAAACTGAACATTTTAAGTTTTGCTGTTTTTACTAAAATGGAGGAATGAGCTTATGAATACAAGTTTTAGAATATTTGTTCTCCTTACTCTAGAATTGTTCTTACTTACAATAGCAGAGCACGTAAAATGTCTGGCGCTTTATTAAAGTAGGCCTACAAATGCGACCACTGAGCGAACGTCTGTTTAAAAAATTCAGTTTTGAAGGCGAAGGCTTTTACGCAGCTAGGGCGTTCTGATTAGAAGGCGATTATTCGGGATGAGACACGAGAATGGAGGAAACTTCACAATTCAACCAATATATTTACTGTACATTTGTAACTTTAGCGCTCATTGCAGCTTTGAAAGTAGGGAGTAAAAACAAGCCGTGATTTGAACTTTTATACTTCTGAAATGAGAAATTCATCTCACTTATAACGAAAATACGGACTCTAAGGCTATAAGTCAATGTAAAAGTTACAAAATTAATTAAATACATGGATAGACAATTTTAACATGACCCTAAATAATAAGGAAATAATCAAATTAAGAGCAATAAAGGACTTTACCTATTGCAAAAAAAAAAAAAGAAAGAAAAGAAAAAAATGCAGATTAAAATAGAAAAAGGTAAAATAAAACCTTACGTACTTTAATTATAAAGACATATGTCTAATTTTATGTAGATTTGAAATATACGTACGTAAAAGTTTTAAAATAATATTCTGCAATGATTTCGGTGTCTGGTGACTAGTGTGTTTGACTATCCTGTCACTTTACATTAAGATAATGGTAGTTGGCGCCTGACAGGATTACTCATAATGTCGGTGAATGTCAAACCAATTCAAATATTATTTCACTGGATCAATCTGGTGGCACGGTCATGACTCAACTCAGCCGATTAGTTAATTGTGCGAATTCAAAAGTTTGAACCTAAGATTTTACTATGTGTTTAGAATGCGTAGTTCCGAAAATTGGCAAAAAATAATCTCTAAGTTAGGCCTATAACCGTACGTTAGAATCAAAGATTCAAATATTTAATAAATGTGAAAACGTCAAAAAGATTGTGATTCAGCACAATATGGTAAACGTATCTTTAAAAAGATAAATATAGCCTCATGTGTTTCCTAAAAGTCTTTTCTCCAACGCGGTGAGCTATTTCTCAATACGGTAAGATATTAAAGCTTGTATGCATATAGTAAGAAAAATACCATAACGCACTCTTCATTTTCCTTTCAAACTCACAAAATTTGCGTGATATTGTAAATCATTATTATCATATTTTTCTTCTTTATTAACCTACTAGCCAATACCCAGAGTGCGCTGCTACGCCTAAATAAGTAAAACTTGTTTTTAGATATAGTTAAATCTCCTTGTAATCTTGTAAGCCCATGTTTCCCTTAAGAGATTTAGGCGCTCTACCCCTATAAGGAAGAATTTGAACCATACTAATTTAGTTACACTTGTTTTCGTATAGATGTCCATTGAGTGGTCCGTGGTCAGCGTTCCGCCTCATACTGACATCTAGGAAACCAAGGTAGTACTAGGACGGGAAAATTCGGTAAATTTTGCTTAGAGGCCTTTAATTCATTCAGGCTTATGGATCTTTTACGAGCCTGAAGATCTTCAGACTCGGGACCCACGGCTTAAAGTCCCTCCTGGAGGACTTGCTCCTTGGATGTTTCCGTCCTAAAAAATCCATCGACCCCGGCATGGTTTGAACCCGCGACTCTCGCGACTAGAGGCAAGGAGCGTAACAACTGGTCCACCGCGGCCGACATAGTTAAAACGTTGAAAGAAAAATAATTGTAAATTTATATCGTAATTCTTTTTAGATACCCCGTGCTGATTACGCTGCGTTGCCCGAGAATCAACTTATCCCGATATTCTTCGCATCAATGAGCTGAAAGACAAAAATGGTTAATGTGAGTTATCCGTAAAAGATAGACATATGCTGTCGCGGACCTTTTTGTAGCATTTTTTGAGACATTCAGTTCTGTGTCTATTAATTTGGTGCATTTGTTATGGTTAGCAGCGTAAGGCATTTAAATGTCCGAAAATGTATCAATGCACTTTTTTTTCAGCCCCGTCCCTACAGTACGTACGGTAATATGTTACATATATTAACTGTCCCAGAAAAAATATCTAAATGATGGTAAGACCCTTATTCAAATCGGTCAAGCAGTTTCCGAGTCCATAAAGACTAGATAGAGCAAGGTAATTAAAAGCGCTCAGATGGAATTAATGTTGTTTATTTTATTTTTTCGAGAATATACTATATTACGCTGTATGTTCTGCTTTTTAACTTGCATTTTATGAAGCTATAGCTGCAAAATATAAAATAGAATAGAATAAATGGCCACGTTCTTGATTCAACCCACGTAATGTATTATTAAAATATATTAATTTTGACAGATTTAAGGAACATTCAAACATTACAATATTTAATGTTGAGTGATTCCGGGTTATGTGGCCGTGGTCCATAGTTGGTGTTGATACCAGACGTTTCGCCCTCAACTGCGGAGGGCATCTTCAGTGGCGAGTGCTTCTATGCGTGTTTCCTGGTCGGAAGATCTACTTAGAATGAGCGCTGTGGACGTAGAGGACGTTGTATTAGTGGGGGGTGCAGGGTGAGTGGGCGTGGCTCTTGCTGATTGGCTAATAGTCATCTCCTTGTTGTCACTGGTGTTAATGCATTTATTTTCTAGTGTATGAAACCAGGCCTTAGACAGTTTGATACCTTCTTCTTTTCTGTTAATATTTCCCTTATGCTTGTGTATTTCTATAGCCTCTCGGTATAATCTAGGGAAATAGTAGGAAGTTGTGGCTAAAACTTGTGTATCGTCGAATAGAATCTGGTGTCCATTCGTAATGGCATGTTCTGCTACTACAGCTGATTTATCCATTTCTCCTTGTCTGCAGTTTCTACACTAGAAAATAAATGCATTAACACCAGTGACAACAAGGAGATGACTATTAGCCAATCAGCAAGAGCCACGCCCACTCACCCTGCACCCCCCACTAATACAACGTCCTCTACGTCCACAGCGCTCATTCTAAGTAGATCTTCCGACCAGGAAACACGCATAGAAGCACTCGCCACTGAAGATGCCCTCCGCAGTTGAGGGCGAAACGTCTGGTATCAACACCAACTATGGACCACGGCCACATAACCCGGAATCACTCAACATTACGATTACCGGCCGTGAAAGCCTGCATTCAACTATTACAATATTTAATATAATTGAAAATTATTTAATGAAACCCTTCATAACATTTTCAACTTTATTTCTATAACCATCCATTTATTTAAAAGCAAAATAACTTATAGGTAGTTTATATTTATTTTGAAAATAATATTAAATCAGACAAGTGAGAAATTTTAAGAGATTTAATTAAAAGAATAAAATCTAACAAAACAGAATTAAAGGGGGAGATCAAATATTATATCAACTTATTTTGATTCTTTAGTCATCCTGAAGTTTACATTTTAATACTTCCGGCATTTGGGATAATTTCTCATATTATTAGGAAATTTATATTTTCTGTAAAATTGGTAAAGTGTAAAATAATCATCATCGTCCTTTCAAGTATTAGGCCCAGTGGCCCGTTACAGTCTCTATATTTTGCAAACTATTAGTTGGAAGGATGCTCTGAAAAATACAATGTTTCAATAATTTCTTTGTTCTCCCAATCATATAAAATTTATTTAAAAAATACATCAGTTCCGCAGTATAATATTTTACTACAGAAAGTGTTCAACATGGCATCCATTCGGGATAATTTATATATGATGAATTTAGACATTTTCGAAACAACGTTGAAGTCGCGGTCTTTCTGTGTGTAGCCGGGATTATATACCTTTATGATAGTAACAACTTAACTTTTTTTTCTGATAGAAGGAGTGGGGGAATTAGTTAGATTTTTTTTATATAGGAATAATTCTTGCATTTTTGGTAAAAATGCCTATATTACAACATTAGCAGGACATTCCCTTTAAAGAAATCTCCTATAATAAAAAAATATAAAAATGTACATATTAAAACGTAAGGTCAATGAAATTTCCAGATAATTTACAAAGTCTCAAATT
This sequence comes from Diploptera punctata, assembly GCA_030220185.1. NCBI lineage: Eukaryota > Metazoa > Arthropoda > Insecta > Blattodea > Blaberidae > Diploptera > Diploptera punctata. Next base: position 205,936 of record JASPKZ010008621.1, on the reverse strand, counting down.
CAAGTTCATATTAGGTGTTGTATTACTTTTGTTCCTCCATCACTTGTATACCCCAATCACATGCTTATTTAACAATCCAAATTCATACAGACGGCCAACAATTGTTTATATCTCTCAAGATATTAATGTAAGCTCCAAGTTTATAAGTAAAAACTTCCTTTTTCTTTTTGATGTTTATTCTACTATTCTCAACATTTTAATATTGTAAACATGTTCATTGGTATTAAAAAAATGATTATTTTACTTTTAGTCTAAAGTAGAGTAAAATACACGCTCCATAGTCTCATTAGTCCGTTTGTAAATAACTTCAGAAGAAAATTTTAAGTTAATTCCAACTGAAGTACTGTTGCTGGCTACGTCACTTTGCACATGGTCATATGAGATTCCTCGTAACAATTCACAGTTAATTCAGTAATTATAACGTTGCTGTTTCGTTCGAGTTTATTTTTAGCTTCACAAGTAGTCTTTATAGATGACTCTACAGCCTACTTATTAAAGTTTGTTAACGACAATAATACTCTTCATACAATTCCAAGAAAAAATGTCTTGCATAACTTCCATTCACAAGGTGGATACACTGAATTTTATATCGTGTTTCAGCCAGATATAGGCCTAACAGGGAATGAAATCACTTCTTTTTAAAGTTGTACATATAATAATTCAGCATTATTTTGAGCTATTCAGATTTTTTGTTAAAATATTATAAAAAAGGAAACATCACACACATGGATTTAACAATGGGAAAGAAATCTACCTTGAAGCATATCACTTATCGTAGACTAACATTAACATAGTAAAGTAAAGTGATCCCACAACAGACCCGGAGGCCCTTGGGGTAGTAGGAGGTTAGGGCTCCCACTTTTTCTAGACAATCGGCACTTTATGTCAGCCGGGTTGTCAGCCCTGAGTGACGGCCGCCTTTACCCCCAGAACACGCGTCTGGTACTCATTTACGTTAGAGGCTGAGTCGACCCCAGGGCCATAGTGCCGCCAGAGGGTTTGGGTCAGTTTAAAAATCCTGACCCCAACGGGACTTGAACCCTCGACCCTCTGGCTTCAAGATAAAAATACGTGATTATGGTAAAATAGTATATTAAGATGCGAGGTTGGGAAGTGGTTTTTACTGAAGCGAGGAAAATGTTTAAAAACCCAGCGGTAGCGAGGTCTTTAATTTACGAGATTCTGTAAAACACTTCACAAACGTGGTTGTACATTATTTTTTGAGCGATGGTGTTTTGAAAATAATAAATAATAGTAAAATAATAACACCTTTGTTGGAAATATTCATTATAAACAAATGATTAACGTTAAAAGTGTGGTCAATGTTTATTAGTTGAAACTACAGGAGGCCGTGACACCGTCAGTGATAAAATGGCGGCAAGTACGTATTTATTATTTTATATTGTTTCAAATAAAGTTCAGTTCATTTTAAAATGCATGTATAATGTATACCTTTTGGATATGTTTTGTGTATACATTGAAAGTATTATACAAAGAGGGCAGTGGTTTTACTTCCCACACGTGGTTTGTAATATGTAATATTACAATATAGTTATTTTATTACAGTATTGTTATTTAGGTTGGCAACCCCCGAAATGTAGGAAGTTGAACTTTCAATCACGGTCGCCACTGTTGTAAATGTATATTTGTTAATTAGTTTAATAGTGGAAATATATTTATTAAAAATAGTACATTTACAATGATAATGCGCTCGGACTTGTTTGACTGCAAGAATATCTTTCTGTTCCCCAATTAAACAACATTATGAATAAATAGTCCACCGCTGTGGTCTCGAGATGGGGTGTTGCCTTGTCACGCAGCGGACCCGGGTTCGATTCCCGGTCGGGACAGGCTCCTGGGTGAGGTTTCTTCTGGGTTTTTCCTCACCTGTAAGACAAATGTCAAGAAGCTTAGGACTCAAAGGTCCCCGAAAATCATCCGGCCATCATCATCATCATCATCCTTATCATCCTTCATTGGTGTGGAAAGCAACGGGAAGCTACCACACACTTATAACTTCCTAGTAAAGCTGCAAAGCGTAGCATGAAAGACCTGCCCTTGGGCAGAATTACTATGGATGGATGGATGGATGGATGGATGGATAAATAAATAAACTAATATAAACATGTCTACAATATTTACACGCTTATACATACAAATAACAGGTACAAAACAAAACTTAAAAGCATACACTCATTACGTAGAGTAAGGTATAAGACTATTCAACTAGGACAACATACGGTAATTTATAATACAACTGGAGTCAGGAAATAATTATCTTATTTAAATTTTCTTTAATATTAATATTACAAATTTCTTCACTAGGTCCCAATTTGCTCTCTCTCAATTTTCTCATCGCGCCCAAGTATTTGGCTGTTTTCTCTTCGCCCTCAAACCCCCTTAAGAGATTCCAACACGCTCTTCTATCATAACCCGACCCGAGGAATCTCTCTGGTACCAACTACAATGTAAATAATCCTGTTGGCAGTTTTTTCCTCTCGTTTCATAGCGGAAATATTTTAATGCCATTTTCGTTTGTTATATTATGGACCACCCATCTCCCAAGTGGAACCCAGCAATATCACTTCTATCATCCGTACCAGAGTGCCAATGTATCTCTCTCTTCTCCAGAATAATTTATGTTCTGACTGCAGGGTGAGTGATATTTTCTGCTCTTGGAGTACTTCGATTCCATCCATTAGTCTCTTTCTAGCTTTTGTCCAGAAACCTCTCTTATTCATCGAATTCTTCTCCCATACCCAGGCCATCCCTAAGCCCTTTAAGCCCTATTTCTACACCGATTATCCAATTTTCCGAAACAGAATGTGGTGTTAGTTACCTCAATACTCTGTCCTGATCCCCATTAATTATGTTCAACCAATTCTTTACAGTCATAATTTTTATCCCTGTATTGAGTCCGGAAATTTACCAAATTCTTTGAGTACAGTAGGCAGGGACTCCGGCGTTTAACCAATGCAATTAGCTTATCCAAGTGTCCATCATTTATAAAACTGGAGTAAATTCCAGTTCAACGCCGATCTAAGTCCTACAATTATGTGGAGGTTGAACGGCGGGCCAACTCCCTGCTTTCGAAAAAAATAAATAAAAAATAAAGAAAAAAAGAAAAAGAAAAATTGCCGGCCAAAGTATTCTCATAAGTTAACTCCGGACTGGTATCTGATCTGTTAATTATAAAATTAAGATGTTTACATATCAGCAAGTTTATGAACCATTAAAAGCATTCATATCATCAACTGGTGAACAACTCGATTCGGAGCTTAATTCCTTAGTACTTGTGGGGTGAGGAAGCACGTGGATGAGGAGTTGAGGGAAAATGTTGACGTCATGTATACTTTCTTTCATTCACAGCAAATTAGTGGTTCACGGCAATATTTTGAGTCCATAGAAGCACGAATGGGGAATGAAAGACGTGCATGGAAGATTCTTGTAGGAAAACCAGAGGGAATACGCCCACTCGGTAGATCAATAGAGAGGTGGGAGAATAAATTTAACTATGATTTGAGGGGAATAGATTATACAGGGAATGATTGGAAAACGTTAGCTCAGGATAGGGACGTATGGAGAGCTTATGTCCGCGCGGTCATGAACCTACGGATTCGATAGTGCCAGTGAGTTACTTAGAATGTAGCATTTTTATTATAGAAAAGATAATACTGCAAAGAGTTTGTAATAACATTAAAAACATATATTACTCAAGACATGCATTTTTATTCTTATTAAAGATTTTCATCTTATTTCATTCATTTGCCCATGTGATGGTACGTCAAGCTTGGTTGACCGGCACCCTCGTTATTAACAGATATCTAAATATAGGGGATTCATCACACTCATCCCTCGACCCGACCATGAGTTGCACACGAGTTGAGGATATTTATTTATTTATATTATTGAAGATAGATATTTATATTTTGGGGTTACGTTTTCATTATGAAAATATCATCATCATCATCATCATAGTACATTCACGAATTTAGGCCATTTGTTGACCTGTTTCGGCCTCAAGAGAAACACCATCCAGAAGTCTTTTGAGTGGACGTCCTGGTCTTCTTCTTCCTGCAGGTTAATATCTTAACATTTGTTTGGGTATTCTGTGATCTTCCATTCGATGAACATGTTGTATCCATCTTGACTTATAATCAGAAATTTTGTTTTCTAAAGATTCCATGTGTAATTCTTCTAAGATGTCTTCATTTTTTTGTGATCTAGTAGTGTGTATCCTGCAGTCCTCCGAAGATATCTCATTTCAGCAGATCTAAGTCTCTGTATATCCTTCTGTTTCAACGTCCATTCTTCGCTACCATACAAAAGAGTTGGAAGAGCCAGTGTTTTATACACTTTTAATCTTGAATGCTTTTGGACTAACTGTGGCTTGAAGATAGAATTTATTAACCCTAAAATTCTTAAAAATTTAGACATTTTTGCATTTACATCCTTTTCTTCTTCATATGAGATATTGCATCCTAGATATGTAAAATTATTCACCTGCTCCAAAATTGTATTGTCCAGTACAATTTTACTTCTGACAGGATCTACACCTTGAAATGCCATAATTTTTGTTTTTTTTTTGTAGATATATTGAACCCAATAATATGATTTTTTTCGTTAAAAATATTTTATATCAGTAGGACCGCCTTAATTCTTAGCTTGTAAAAGTAAGTAACCTAAGGAAAATATATTTAAGAAAATATTCAATACAACTAATGAAATATTTTTTATTTCTTCTACGGTAATTGTCCTCGTTCCATTTAGTAAGTTTTTGGAGATCCATAATAATGAAGATAACAACAACAAAAACAACAATAATAATAATAATAATATTAATAATAATAGTAATAATAATAACAATAACATCAATAATAACAATAATTATTATTATTATTACCATTATATATTATATGACAAATCCAGTTATATGAATGCAAAACACGGTCTCTTGTTCTAAAGGAGGAAAAAAGATTAGACTACTAATATTTGAGAATAAGGTTTTTATGAAACATTTTGGACTACAGTAGAAAGAGACGAACAGACAGGCGAACAGTGACCTCGTAATAGTGAACTATATTATATTTATGTGCTGCCTCGTCAAGCAGCGGGCCCGGGTTCGATTCCCGGTCGGGACAGGCTCCTGGGTGAGGTTTTTTCGGGATTTTTCCTCACCTGTAAGACAAATGTCGGGAAGCTTAGGGCCAACGGTCCCCGAAAATCATCCGGCCATCATCATCACCCTTATCATTATCATCATCCTTTACCGGTGTGGAAAGCAATCAGGAAGCTACCATTCCTATGATTCCCTAGCAAAGCTGCAAAGCATAGCATGAAAATGCTATGATTGCAGTGAAAGACCTGCCCTCGGGCAGAATTACTATGGATGGATTATATTTATGGCATACCAGATGTAATATGAATAGTTAAGACTAGTAGTCTGCGATGGGCTGAGGAATTAAAGAGAGACATGAAAATTTCTTGTAGGAAAACTAGAGCGAAAGCGCGAAGAAGGTAGGCCAAGTGTAAGGTGAGAGAATAATATTAACCATGATGAAGAAAATAAATTATACAAGGAAGAGAATCAAAACTTAATTTTTGGCACAGGAAGATTTGTTATACAATTAAAACCTATTAAATAAATAAGTAACGAATGGACATTGCCTCAGGACAAGGAAGTGTGGAGAAATTATATCTGCGCGACCATGAACCTGCGGGTTCCATAGTGCCAGCGAGGTAGTTATTAATTAAATTATATGATATGAAAATATTGACCAAAATTCTATATAATTACAAATATATAATACTTTAAGACTATATAATAATAACAATAATAATTCATACATCTTTATTTCTGCACCGTTTAGGAACCGCCACTGTCTGTTGGTCCTCTTACCTCTTGCCTCTCAACTAGGAGAGCAATGTAGCTCATAGTCGTTCCCTAGAACAACGAGATGATCACGTCCGTTTTTTAACTAACCAAATCTTTCATTTACCAGCTATAAATCATATATAGATTTCAACATATGAGTAGCCAATAGTTTTGCGAGTTTAAATTATGTTTTTTTTAAATGACCTATGACACTAAGATATACACTGCTCAAAAAAATTAGCGGATATTGTAGAATAACCTATTCAGACTATATTTTTTGGAATAGTATTAGATGCAATCACTTTCTATTACTCCAAGATAATGTAAATAAGAGTTTGAAGTTGTTACGTAACCTCGGTACCACACCAGAGGGCAGTGTCTGTACTGTTGATGTGAAAGGGCGGTGTGGGGGTGAATGTTTTGTTGCTGTTTTTAAATCCAGTCCAGTTTTCAGTTAGTGAATGACTTGCCTTAGGGACAGCGATGCCTCGACAACGTGATTTACCTGAACCAATGGCTTGGAGGGCCATAGGAAGGATTGGAAGCTGGACAGACACAACAAGAGGTGGCACAAGCCATTGGGGTGTCTCAAAGCGTGATTTCCAGACTTTGGAATCATTTTCAAAGAATATACTGTTCACAGAAGAGCCGGACAAGGTCGACCAAGGGCAACAACAGCAAGGGATGACCGTTACCTCTTGTTAACAGCCCGTCGGAATAGACAGCAGAATGCAACTCAACTGCGAAATACACTTCAAACAGCAACAGGACGCAGGGTGTCAACTCAAACTGTCCCTAATCGACTGCATGGAAGTGGTCTCTATGCCCGTAGGCCCATGGTGTGTACCAGGTTAACTCCACAACACCGTAGAGATCGCAGAAACTGGGCGGAGGAACATCGTGGGTGGAGGCATGCCGAATGGAGATCAGTTCTTTTTTCTGATGAGTCGCGATTCAACGTGGAATGTGATAGTCGGCGTGTATTCATCTGGAGAGAGAAAAAGGGACACGAAACAATCCAGCTTTTGTACGTGAAAGATCCCCATATGGTGGCGGTGGATTGATGGTGTGGACAGGAGTCAGTAGTGGTGGACGTACGGACCTCTACGTCATCCAAGGTGGTACTTTGACTGCGGTAAGGTATAGAGATGAGATTCTCCGACCTTTTGTCGTGCCTTATGCTGGTGCCATAGGTGATTCTTTTCTTTTTATGGACGATAATGCACGACGCCACAGAGCTGGCTTGGTGGACGACATGCTGGAAGTGGAGGGTATCGAGCGTATGCAATGGCCAGCTTCCTCCCCGGACTTAAATCCGATTGAGCATGTGTGGGATGCATTAGGCAGGCGCATTGCAGGCAGACCAGCACCTCCCACAACTGTTCCAGAGCTGCACATTGCTCTTATGGAAGAGTGGCCACGTATCCCCCAAGAACTCATTGCTAACCTCATTGCATCAATGCCACACAGGTGTGAGGCAGTGCTGGCCGTTCGAGGAGACCATACACCATACTAAAGAAACATTTTCACGCATGTTAATGTTGCTTTGTTTGTTTGCCATATTCCTAATCAGGATCTCTTTGACATCTGGTGTGGTACAGAGGTTACGTAATGACTTCAAACTCTTGTTTACATTCTTTTGGAGTAATAGAAAGTGATTGCATCTAATACTGTTCCTAAAAACATAGTCTTAATAGGTTATTCTACAATATCCCCTAATTTTTTTGAGCAGTGTAAATTAGGCTTGAATATTGTATAAATACAAAGAAAATATAAAATACGAGCAACTAAGGTTATGTTATAAAATTACATAAGTCGATATTTTTTAGTTTTCGGTTCCAAGCATTTTAATCCTAAATACAGATTTTAAAAATCCTTAAATAATTTTAAAATATAGCCAAGGCACCTCAATTATCATCATAACCTTTTATTCTATGCGCGTTTGTGTATTAATTTACAATAATTAACAAAAATATTTTTTAGGCTATTTGAACGTAGCGATTATGTAGTAATTTTTATATTACTTCTGTTTTAATAAATAAAGAAAACACAATCCACACAATTGTAATTAAATAAATAAAAAAAACGAACTACACAACTGCAGTTATATATTCCAAATGTTTCCCATAGTTGGCTATATCAGACCTCTTAACGGTTCGGGCATGCTTTAAGAGAGTAGGTACATCAGATTGGTCGTACTTCTGATTTTACCCCGTTATAATTTTGAATTCGAAGATATTTAAAAGGGCTTGAGTGGTATTTACACATTGAGAGAGCACATAAAAATATCTGGCAGCTAATTCGGTAAGGAATAGAATGTTTCAAATAATTAATTTCATTAGGCATAGGGGAGAAGAATTTTGAACAATAACAAGTTCAATTGACCAATTATAGAGATCTTGCAACCTGGAGTGCATTTAAGGTAAGTTACATTTTACAGTATACATGGTGTCCCAAGTCATTAGAGTAAAAATTATACATTTGTTAATAGATTATAAAATTAATATTTTGAAGTAAGGTTACCAATGGTCGAAAAATGCATACTTCAAGCGCCTTGAGATGTTGTATAAAAAAGTATTTGTCAGCAGTTTTCGTTTTCATAGTAAACAGCTATCTACTTCATTTACGTTTGGTGGTGTTAGCTTGCATAACAATTCTGTACACAATCGCCGCTATGTTTTTTTACGGTTTATGAAACCCTAGAGCACGCCGATAAGGAATTGCTTGCTTGCTTGCTTCCTTGAGTGCTATCACCTATCGTGTACAGCAGACACTAGGGATCTTTGAAATAGTGCAGTAAAATGTTACGCCCCGTTGTTACGCATGTACCGAGACTGGTAGTTGCCACTTAGATCACTTGCTTTGAGCTATAACATGTTATAAGGTGTAAGTTGTTTGTATTCATAAAAAAAATAAGTGTGGATTTTCGACCATTGGTTCCCAATCTCAACTTTACCATCTGAATCATTTTGACCCTAAAATTTTGAGACATTCTGTAGAAGAATATTGTCGATATGTTAGAATTTCATTTTAGATCCCATATTTATTGTCTTTCATTCTTATTATGTACGCTGATGCATTCGTTTTTTATAGAAAGTGATTGAAGGCGGAACTAAAGAATATAAATTTAAACAAAGAATGATAAATCTTAAAATTAAGTGAGCAAAAGGGCTTCCTCGAAGTAGTGATTTTTAGAGGTTTGTCCTCAGGGAAGGTAAAGGAAAGAGATTTGACGTACCGTAAACTACAAGACCGTGTTTCTGTCTGTCATCGTTTGTCCTTTTTCTCCCTTGAGTTGTAAGCAGCCCTCCCAAAAGAAGATCCGAAGATATAGGAAATTGCAAATACCCACATAGGAAGTTCTGTTGATTGAGATTCCCCCTAACTCCAATCCCTGAAAATATAATCTCCTGTCACCCCTTAATACATTTAGGCAACAACCAAAATGAGCTGAAACAGCTTCAAGTCACCCCTGTTGGTAAAGGAGGCAATTCTCCAAGCTGTCAATTTGTGGTAAACCAAATTTAATGGAGTACAGAGCAAATCATCGCCCAATGCGTGTTATAATCAATAGAGTTGATAAAATTGACTCAATGAAGGTCTACATGGAATAAACATAACAAATACTGTTCACGGTTACGTATTTTATAACGAAATCGCAAAATTAATTGAGAATAAACGTATCCTGCAACTGAACGGATTCATTCACAAATAAATTCATTTTGTGAGTAAACTCGCATTTATTGTTCATCTGATAATTTTTAACCATCAAGTAGGTTTATAATATTTATTAAGATTTGAAAATGAGTTGTTTTATGAGTTTCTTAGCATATCAACAGTTTTTTGAATATGTGTTCGCAGCATTATGCAACTATTTATAACTAAAATTGTACTATATTTATTGATCTCCATTTAAAAAAAACTTTCATAATTTGATATCACTTGCTATTCATGATTTTTTGCGCCTTTTAATATTTCAAAATCAGTCCACCGCTGTAATCTCTAGGTAGCGTGCTACCTTGTCACGCAGAGGGCCCGGGTTCGATCCCCGGTCGGAACAGTTTCCTGGGCGAGGTTTTTTATCGGGTTTTTTCCTCACCTGTAAGACAAATTTCACGAAAATTTAAGGCTCAAACGGTCCCCGAACATCATATGACCATCGCAATCATCATCATTCATATTCATCTTAGGATTAAGGACTCTCATGGCGCACCACTATCACCATCATCTCCAATCATATCATCGGGGCAACGTAACCCCGCCTTCCAGGCGCCCCCAACCTCAGAAGTGGGTTACAATTACGCCAATGCCAGGAGAGAACACCAGGTATACCCAAAAAGACAACCTGGGGCATTGAAAAATAATATTTCAAAATCATATCACTAGCGTCAATAAATAAACTTGGCGTGTACGACACTCCTCTATCGTATTGAATATTTTATTAGAATTATAATTTTACGACGTAAAAGTTCCAGATTCGATTCCCAGCAGTGAATTTTTATTTTGAAAATTGTTCTCATTCTAAAAAAAATGTATCAGAATTTCTGAGCGTTGTATCTTTATTAGTTCGCCGCGGTGAACTACTGGTTATGCTACTAGCCTCTGGTCCCGAGGGTCGTGGGTTCAAACCCGGCCGGGGTCGACCGATTTTTTTAGGATGGAAAAATGCAAGGAGCAAGTCCACCGGGAGGGCGATGTCAACGAATCTGAAGATTTTCAGGGTCGTAAATAATCTGAAGCCTGAATAGAAGGCCTCTGAGCAAAATTTACCGACCTCATCATCCTAGTAATATATTAGTTGCCTGCTAGATGTATCATTGGGTTGGTATATTGACCGCATACCATTCATGACATCAATGGGAAAATAAGTGTAACTAAGTTAATTCGATCTAGTAACTCCTGACATAGAAGAGGCTAAGGTTCAACATTGGGCTTTGCAATTAGCGTAAAAAGTAATATATTTATGCATCAAATAAAAGGTTATATATAAATATATATATATATATATATATATATATATATATATATAATATGTGTGTGTGTGTGTGTGTGTGTGTGTGTGTGTGTGTGAGATTAAGAAAGTTTTCTTAGGTTTTCCGCGTCATAGATTCAAGGACGGCCTCTGGTCACTGATTCCGAATGTTTCGGCATGATCCCACATGCCATTACCAAGGAATGATGAATCGGCCTCTGGCCACTGATTCCGACGTTTCGGTATGATCCCACATGACATTATCAAGGAACGATTCATCATTGCTTGTCCTTGAATCCATGACGCGGAAAACCCAAGAAAACTTTCTTAATCATACTTATATCCGCGAAAATCTACAATATATATACGTAAAACGGGAAAATGTTAAAAAAAATTGAAGAAGTAACCCTATAACTATTTTAAACTTTATTTACACTGCATGTGATATTTTACACTTTCTATCAGTCTCTTTGTTAGTTTTCCTGTTTGCGGGAAAAGAGGCCCCAGGTTCGGTAAATAACATGTGATTTTTTTAACTAAAGTATTTTCACACTAACAGGATATGTAAGATTATAATGTAACATGCTATTTTTTTAACTGAAATATTTTCACTATCATAATGTAAGCCCATGTACGCGAAAGTAAATATATAAAAATGAACCATATAAAATTATATAATTAAAACAGGAAACCATTAAAACAGGGAGGTATAACAATTTTTTTCAGTTTAGTCAAACATTCTTGTACTAACTGTATCTAATTATATGTCTTATTTAATTACATATATATGAAACAGTATTACGGATTTACTTCTCTTCCGAAGAAAAATACATTCAAGAATTTTCGCCATTAAAACAATAGATAACTGGATTTAAAATCACAAAACTACATTCATCATTAGATGAAGACTAAAGAAGAAATACGTAGCTGTCGCATCCAATTTCTTAGGTTTGGCAGAATATTCAATACTGACCATGTTTATTGACAAGGCTGCTTGAAATTCTAAGCGCGAACAGAACAGGGAATCTGTATGGAGCAAACAAATGGCTATCAGAGCAGAGGTTAAAAGCTTTGCTTCCATCTCGTAAAAAGCAAAACAAGTTGAGTGCTTCCCAGGAAAATAAAATGGTTTGTGGGGGGAACGAACTAACAGTAAGAGCTGTCGATCAAGGTAAGAGACATGCGACAAGTTGCTTACGATACCCACCAGAGCATGGAAATACAATTCCATTACAATTTTGTTCATTGTAACATTCTTAAAACTATTAAAAATTACACAATTAAAAATGTTTATGTAAAACTTGAGATGTATACTATTAGAGAGTATTTTCACAAGTTTAATTGCAAAGAAATAGGTCTATATATGTTATTCTGATTATCTGAAAAAATCTAAACTTAGATGAGAATAAAACAGAAGATTTTTTCTTCTTCTTCTTCATCATAATTTGTAGGATTTTCATCCTGTTTACTTCCAAAATCACTCCTCGGAGAAGACGTATTAGATGCGCATTCGCTGTCTATCCATCTCTTGCTAGTCTTCCTCTTGTTCTTCTCCCGTTCATTGGTCTTTTTTAGCTCTTTCTGCAAGTCGGTTGTCTTCCATTCTTCGTATATGACCTTGCCAATATTTTCGTCTATCTATAATAAATTTGGTTATGTCTTTAATGTGACATTTGTACCTAATTTCTGTGTTGTGTTGTGTTTATTATTAAATAATGTTTTTCCCTGAATACTACTAAAGATCTTCATTTCACGTACCGCATGCTTATTATTTGTTTAGTTTTTGTTGTATCAGCCCTAGTTTCTGCTTCATATACGATAACTGGTCGAACTATCGTTTTGTATATGCGGATTTTGCTTTCTAATGACATATGTTTGTTGCGTCAAATTAAATATTTCATATATCCTGATGTTTGTGCTGCTTTATCAGCTTGTTTCTTTACTTTTTTTTATTAAATTAAACACTTATTAAATAAAACAGAATATAGAGGACCTAAATTATGTAAATCTATTCTGAGATTGGGAACCAATAGCCGAAATTCTTGTTGCTAGTTCCCATGAGATTTTTTTATATCGAAGTTACACTTCTTCCGATGGAAATTAATTTTCACAATGTTCATTTAGTTGTTTCTAAATAAGGTAAGTCACTTGATTCTCAAAATTAAATTAGTATTAGAGTGCTACGTAATTCGTGGAAGACCTTAAAGCTGCTGCAGTAGGCAGGACTATGATTGGTGGTGGTGACGACGACTATTATTATCATTATTATTATTATTATTATCATTATTATCATTATTATCATTATCATCATTATTATTATTATCATCATATTATTATTATTATTATTATTATTATTATTATCATCATCATCATTGCGACGACGGTGACGACGACAACGACGACGATAACGATAATAATAATAATAATAATAATAATAATAATAATAATAATAATAATAATAAAATAATAATAATAATAAAATTATAGTAATAATAAACTAACGTACTAGAACTAGTATTATCGATCGCGGACGTTTATGGACGCGCGGACATAAGTTCTCCATGTATCTCCATCCTGAGCTAATGTTTTCCAATCATCCCCTGTGTAATTTACTTTTCTCAAATCATGGATAATGTTATTCTCCCTTCTCATTCTTGGCCAACCTACTGAATTCCTTCCTCGTGTTTTTCTACAAGGAGTTTTCATGCCCCTCTTTCATTCCTCAATCGTGCCACATGGCCTTCCCATCGCAGTTTATGAGACTTAACTGTCCTTAGTATATCTGGTTTATCATAAAGGCCATGTAGCCGACTCTTATGTAGTTTTCTACATTCATCTGTCTTTTCATATCTTCTTGGTCCAAATATGTTCCTAAGAAATTTATTCTCAAATACTTGTAACCTTTGTCTTCCCTTAAAGTGACAGATCACGATTCGCATCCGTACAATATAACTGGAAGAATAAACATTATATGTATATATATATTTTTTTTAACTTTGACGTTTTTTTGGAGGAGTTTGGATGACAAGAGTTCCTGTGATGCATAATAAGCATTCATTTACAGAATTGAATCTATGTTTACTGAAGCACCTAGCGGTATACAAAGAATGTAAAATGAAAGATGGTCAAAAAAATATACACCAAGTGACCCCCTGGAAGAAATAAACGTGGCAGACCAAGATGGAAATGGAAAACCTATATCAGAACTATAATGGATGATAGGAATTTGGAAGAAGGAGATTGGAATGATAGAAATAAATGAAAACTGAAGACGGCAAACCTATAAGAGGGGGAAAGCTGAAGAAGAAGAATCTATGTTTAATTTATTTATGTATCTCATTCATGTTTGTAATTATTTTTCCTAGGTATCTGAATTCAACCGCTTCTTCAAAATTTCCCCCATTCGTCATTAACTGTACGATTCCGTTATATAATATATTTGTATGTATTACCATAAGCCTATATAATTAGTTTTATTGATATTTAGTTCCAGCGCCAATTTCTGAGTGCTTCTCAATAGAGTGTGTGTGGAGGACCCTTAGTATTTCCTCGTTATCTCCTAATAATACCACACCATCAACATGTACCAACAACTTGTTAATACCATTAAGTTGCGCGCCTTCCTTATTTCTATAGATGTGATGGTATGCTTTAGTACAAAATTGAATAGAGTAGAGGAGATATAGCATTTCCTTGCTTAAAAAATCTGAAAATTGTATGCCTACCCGCACCTTACGCTATGTGTCATTCAGACACATTCGAATAAATCTAACGTTTTAGGAATTCCGAATCCCAACAGGATTTAAATCTTACCCACATAAAATTAACAAAACTTCACCTTATTGTAACTGCCCAGAAAAATAACTGCAGACGGTCCACCATCTGATGATTGAATGCAACATGTTCTCCAGAGGTGCTAGCTAATACTACAATCCGATACTCCGCAAAATATTTTGAAATTTCATTTCAACGCAATCAATTCCTCAAGAGCATTTTCCACCAACTACAACAACAATTGAGCAATCATCAAATTGTAAATACTCGTGATATTCCCTTGGCGAAACAACAGTTGCAACATTTATGTTAAAAAAAACGCCCAACAGGATATTATACAACTTTAATTGAATCGTATGCCTTTTTGAAGTATAAGTTATAGTTGATGTACAGTTTGTTATATTCACTACAATTTTACAAAATATGTCTTACACGAAATACTGATATATTGTACACCTATTTCTTCTAGAAGTTTGTTTTTTATTCGAATTTTGCACGTAGTTTAAAATATTGAGATGTCCTGTAGTTGTTTCAATTAGTTGTATCTCTTTTCTTATAGAGTCATACGATAATCGATTCTTTCTATTCATTTGGATGAGTTTCCTTTTCCAAAATCATACTAAACAACAGATGTATATTGTCCATCAATTTTTCTCTCTATGATTTTATCAGTTCTACTGGGATCCCATTCGAACCTCAAGATTTATATTATATTTAATATTCCATCGCCATTTCAACTTCTAATGCGTTTGGTACCGTGGCTTGTATATGTCTTGTTTGTAAATCAGCTTCTTCAATGTCCTGTTCTGCACGTAGAGCTGGCAAAAATGAAAGTGATCGCTATTTTAAAAATTAAGACGTTTAAGTGCTTTCGCTACTAAAAAAAGGGAAGCTACATGTAGCTGGAGCTCGATCTGATATCTATAATTATTATAATGGGAGGGTTCTGTATGTAGCGCTGCTTCCACTAAGAACACGACATAATGCGATTTATTGAATACTATATCATAATTAATGTACTCATTCTCTGATTACCACAATTGATTAGTGCGCCAGCGTATAAAGCTGGAGATCTTGGGTTCAAATTCCGGATCAGGCAGAAATTTTTCTCTTTAGTTGTATTAATAGACTAACTGTTGCATGCGTAAAGCATGCCTGAATATATTCATTGATTTAAATATTATGTTCGTAATCAGTTGATAGGGCATGTATTCTTAGTGAAAGCAACCCTGTTGTAATGCGAATAGAAGATATCTATTTGCCCTTGGATTGCCTAATTAACACAATTGTTCAGTGCACCAACGCGTAAAGCTGAGAGCTTTTGTTCAAATCTCGGAATAGACAGTAACGTTCTATTTAGTTGTAATCATTGGATGCGTAAAGCTTGCCCGAGTTTATTAATTTCAATATTTTGTTCAAAACCAATAATAAAAATATTGAAATGATAGTAATAATAGTAATAATAATAATAATGATAAACCAATACATGTTTTATTTTTGGTTCATTTAATTTAGATAGGCCTATATAAGATATTGTACTATAAACACAAGCCCTATAGGACTACTCGCAATTTGACTGACTAATGTTTTAAGTCAAATGGAGTCTAATAAGTAGATACTTATTTTTAAGTTTAGTCTCTTAGACTGCGATGATAGGAGGGTGACACAAGGGGAATGAAAAAGAGGCATGAAAACTTTTTGTACAAAAACCAGAAGGAAAGCGCTGAGTAGGCAGGCCACGAGTGAGATGGGAGAGTAACATGAACCATGATTTGAGAGAAGTGCATTATACAGGGATGACTGGAAAAAATAGCTAAATATAAAGATGTATGGAGAGAGTATGTCCGCGCGGCCTTGAACCTCCGGGCTCGATAGTGTCTGTGAGTTAGTGGTTACTTAGCTGCATCTTAATCTTCATGTTAAAAAGTAAGATACATTTACATTTTAATTGTTCTTAATATTAATATCACGTCCTAAAATGAAAATGTATTCTGCATTATTTGCATTAACCGAGCTCTCTGTGTAAAGGAAGACACGATTATCATTTATTCTCTTTTCTGCATTTTTAAAGGGGCTATTTGAATGTTTTATCCCTTGAACAAATTTGTATCATTGTTCACCTACGAAATTAGGATAACCAATTTCATTTACTTCGTCAAACTGAAAAAAAAAAAAAAAGTGAACCAATAGTTGTACTTAATGCAGCTTTTCATCGTGTTTTTAAATATGTATTCGGAATACCACCATCACCCACAGTTTTTTTATTTCAATTTCAATTAATGGATTTAAATAATTTTTTTTTAATAAATGTTTTTTCGTCCATTTGTCCATTGTAAAATAAAACCAAATGAGCCAACTCGAATGGTTTTCAGCTATGGAAAAGAGATATCAAGGTAAATGGAATCCTAATATGATGGCCGATTATTGTTGGACCATCAAGAGGGATGCTCCACATGCGAAATATAGCAGAAAATCGTCATTTCTTACTTTCTAGGCGAGTCCGAATGTTCGAATATTGTGTAGTTACGAATGTAGAAAATATTAAAATGTTAGAAATTATAAATGCCTGTCTCTCGGAAATCTTTCGTGATGGAGAAAAACCGATATCATATTTGAATTCAGGAGAAAAAATGCTATCAGAATCACATATTTTTCTTTCCGAGACAAAACAAAAAGTTTATTTTTTGTTGCTCATTGTTATTGCTATCGAAATAAAAATGTATATCGACACATTTTATAATTAATATGTCTTTTGTAGTTTTTATGTAATACTCTCCAACGAATATAAAAATGGACATTTCATGCAATCAAATGCTTGTAGCTGCAATATTTCCTTAAACCAGAACTTTATGAACGGTTAAGTTCAAAATATTGGATATTGGAAAGAGCGAAAGTAGTGTCAATAAGAGTGAAAGCCAGTGTCACGATGTCTGGAAGGGGGCTGGAATTGGGATGCAGGTTACACCCCCAAGGATGACCTCGTGGTATCGCGCTCTCCTGCGCCCCTGGGAATACTGGAGAATCGAGAAACCGAATTTCTTGCTGTCGACTCGGATAAATCTAAGATAGAATGCTATGTATGCTCTTGATTACATTTGCATAAGTTGGTGGGAAATAGCACGCATATATAAAACTATTCATATTTTTAACATGGTCTACCTACAATACAAAAACCTCAATACTATACTTAATCATCATATTTCTGAACCCTCACAATATAATCTCAATTCTCAAATTATTGAATATTCTTTAATACAAACATATATTAAGGTTTTTGACGATACAAACAGGAAGTGACTTACCCAGCGTGATGGGTGAAATTTCTATTTTATACATTTTTTGAGCTAGAGACTTGATTATTTTTACAAACATTAAATGCATGATGCATAATGATGTGTTTAAGTTTCATTCTAGTGAGACATTTATTTTATGAGTTATTAAATATTATACTTAAAAAATTGCATATATTATAATTAAATGGGTTCCACATTTTTTTAGTAACATGTCTGATTTTTTATAAAACCCCTAAAATATTTAGAAAAACATCATGCATTAGAATTCGTATAATGTGGGTACAAAGGGAGAAAAATAAAGTTGTACCTCATGCATGGAATTACAAAAAAATAATTGCATGCATTTTATTTTTTATTTCTTAAATTACTACTTCAATCATGAAACACATGCACTCTTTGTTACTCATTATTTTTAGGACATGCAGTAAAAATTTGAACCTTCTAGGAAAAAATGTGTGAATTCCATTCAATTCTGAATGTACAAAAATGCAGTGAAAATATAAGTGTGGAAAAACAAGTTTAAAGATTTGCATGCAGGTTAAATATAAAATGTAACATACAGGCCTAATCAGCACTTTAGGGCACTTAGAAGCGTCATAGGCCTCTGAAATGTTGCCAACATGTACATTAGAGTACAGGCTATTTTTTAGTACAAAAAACAAAACATGCCAATTTTGATCTCAAATGGTCAATTTTTCACCCATCACCCCCCTTAATTCGATGCCTGGTTAAATCAATTTACATTTTTTTCTTAAAATGTTATATTAATAAAAGAGTGATACAGATCTCATCTTTAATTTTTTCTTCCCTCTTAATCATCCACAATTTTTCTGTTTAATTATCCTGACAGGTTTTTAATTCATTAGGTTTATATAGTTATTGACTAGCCCATAATAATTTTAAGAATATATTTGATATATTCGTAAAGAAGTCGTAACATTCCATATTCCTAGGAACATGTCCTTATGTTTGAGCCTTTGGCATGGGTTCCCTGAAGTAGTCCCCGCCCGGAGAACCGAACGGGGAACTATTTGACCTCCGGAAAATTTTACCCCAGTTGAACCCATGTTCACATTTCTTGACGGTTGTATTTTTACGGTGAAAGATCGTCACTCTTTCGACCAAGGTACTTTTTTCGTCTGGCTTATCACCTTCGACCAGCCCGGCATGGGTAACTCTTTCGGCAGCAATGCTACCGCCGGCATAGCTCTCTTGTAGGAAACACCAGAGGGAAAACTCCCAGTTGGTAGACCAAGAATGAGGTGGGAGAATAGCATTAACTATGATTTGAGGGAAGGAGATTATACAGGGGATGATTGGAAAACATTGGCTCAGGATAGGGATGTATGGGGAACTTATGTCCGCGCGGCCATGAACCTATGGGTTCGATAGTGCCAGTGAGTTAGTTAGTTAGTGATATTTGTAATGAAACAGAATATTGAATTGTTTATTTAGAATAGACATTTACTGGATAATAACATTAGACTAGAGGAGCATGAATAGGCTACCATTACTAACTAAACATCTAATTTAACATGTCTAAAGAAGGTACAGTGTACCGAAACAGCTGTCACTGAATCACATAATAAATATGAAAATCAAATAAAACTACGTTTTATTTTTATTTAATTAATAAACTTCTAAGAGATAGATTTTTGATATTCAGATCGTGAAAGACAGGAGAACTGGGATACTTTGAAGGATTTGACCTCGGATAATGAGATTGTAAGTTCAGTAATCCAAGACAATTAGAAGGCAAAATTAGGGTCAAATGCATGATTTTTTATCATAAAACTTCAATTTGACAATTGTTTCTAGTTATATATGCAAGTTTTCATAAGAAATACACATTTTAGGGATTTAAAGTCTAGTTGGTAAGTAAAATGAGCATAAACGAGAGTTATGGTCCGTGTAGATGCTCTGTATTTATAAATAATCACATTGATTAATATTCATGGTTAATTTCCTTGGAACTTTGTTTTAGAGATTCAATTCCTTACTGTATAAACTTCTCATATGCTTATTTCTATGTTACTAAACTAATATTGTAACAATTGGTACAATATGTTACAAAAATACGTACCATACGTTTAGGCCTATTCTGGCGGTAAATGTGGCCGTCACGCAGGTCTGACAAACCAGCTGGCATCTCGTGCCGATTATCTAGAAAGGTGTGAGCCTTAACCTCCTACTACCCCAAGAGGCTTCTAAGTACTACTCCGAGGATCTCGTAATTCCTGTTGTAGTGGGAACACTACTTTTTACTGTAATGTAAAACTAGGTAGGCCTATAACAGACATTTTAAACGTTATACAAATGTTCGTAATTCCAACATGTACTTTGTAATGCAGAATATTAGTCTATTATTGAGGTTAACACTTTAGATTTGATTTAATGATGTTTAATTCCTACATCGATACGCTACTGACGTATTCAAAGAGCCGCGATGATACTCTAAGCCGATGGAAAACAGAGTTGGATCCGGCAGAACCTGTCGGTGACTGGTGTTTAGGCAATATCACGTGAATATGATTTAAAAGTCGTACTCCTCAACGCAAATGGATTTGATCATTATTTTTACTGGAAATATTGATCTCTAGTTCTGTAAATTTACCGGTATGTAGGCTAGGTACAATGCCGCTCAGAAACAATGAACGTTAGAAATATTGTCTCACAAATCCTCCGCGCTGCGCGTGCGAAGCTTTGTTCATACGAAAACGCCTATTTCAGTAGCATACATATACTTATTCGATTCAATAATCTGAAATAAGTTCAGTCAGACCGGATAGAGTATGCTTAGGTTCTGAAGAATGTAATATGATTTAACAGAAATATATAACGCCAGTTAAAAAATCTTGCACACAAATAAGAAGATAAATACACACAGAATTTTCAAAATTTCGATAGCCTGGATGGCTAACCCAAGAAATACAATAGCTACTGAACTTCATTAGTCTCCAGCTCAAATCCCGTACAGTACTCTTTTTAAATAAACAAATTTCTCATTATATATTTAGAACATTATAAATATTTTTCTTTTTGCAAAAGGCAATTCGTCTACATAGCATAATGAATATAAAGATATTACACATTAAAAATAATTCACTAGCAAACAATAGTTGGTTTGCCACCTGTAGGGAAAACATAGAACTATGGCATGTAATGCCATTCCTATATACATTTGAGTAGACTGTTAAGGAATTTAACATGTGTGAATGGTTACACCAGATGGGATCGGAAAAGGAACACCGATATCTTAAAAGAATTGAAGACTACGCCAATTTTGGAATATATTAAACAGTACCAACTAAATTGGAAACATCATCTAGAAAGAATGAGTTCAAATCGGATCCCCAAAGCTGTTTATAATTATATACCAAGAGGACGAAGATCATTGGGCCGTCCTATGAAACGATGGAGGGAAAATTTTCTATAGGATCCTAACAGGCCTTGGCCTAATACTTGGAAGGAAGAAGACGAATAATAAATTGCATAATATGTTCCGTTTCAAATACAACATTATTGCGTAATAAAGAAGGAATATAATGTTTCATATCCTATTTTCGTAAATAGCATTATAGATGCATTGCCGATAATAATGTGGCGAAATCCTTAAGAATGTTCATAAACAATAACATGCATAATTTAGACCTCTTTCCCTACATTGTTTACTTTCGTCATAACCCTTGAGAATGGCGACAGGCAATGTCTACGGTTGCAGTTCATTGGACTCATTAGTACCGGCCTTTCCACTCCGTATCGACAACATAGCTTGGGGTTCTTGCGTCTGCGGCAAGAAGTTGTGCATGTCGGTTTCGCCTAGATGGAGGAGTAAGAAATCCTGTAATTCCTGGAAGGCGATAAATTTATTCCCGGAGAGAGGACGCGAATTTAATTAAATAATTTTGGTGTCATCCATTTGCAACTTCCCTTGAATTAACAACAGTTCCAATTTTCCTAGCTTTCCGGCAAGTAAAGAACCTCAAGCCTGAAAAATGCCTCTGAAGAAAAGTTGTTGGCTTTTAACGCCCAAATTTGAATTTCTACTATATAAAACTCGACTATTAAGGAGCGTCTTTAAAAAAAGCAATAACAAGTAGCATATGATGAAAGTTAAAAATTAAATTGTACCTGTTGGTAGGTGCCGTCGTCCACAATTTTGTTAAAATATTGTATATAAAATTAACTGGAGCGCTTTCGGAAGTTATCTTCCATCTTCTGCAGGTTGAGTTTCCGCTACTCGTTGTTGTTGTGTACGGTGGTGTATATTCCAACTGATATGAATTTTACAAGTAGCATGCCATGAAACAATTTCAAAGATCTAAATTTAATATGAATGTATCAGACAAGAGATTTTCGAATGAAAATTCTTGATTGCAGTTAAATTGTGGATTCCATACACATCTCACTAAATGCATTTCAATAAATAAGAATGTGTTAAGCTTGAATGCATATTATTCAGGATAATGGAGACTTAAGGAAATGCTAAGCGGGAGGTTTGGGTGGGTTTCAAGTGTCAACAGCTCCTGGAGTGTATGCAGAAACCGAATTCACGCCTTTCCTGTATTGTCAACTGTGGGCGGCTTTGTTACTACTCAAGAGTGGATTTTACACAAGCGAGCGAGCGAGGGATTTGGTTTGAATGCTGTGTGCAAAGGTTTAAATCATCGTAACCTAGCAACATCAAATATACGTACTACCAGATTTAGAGCCGTGTATTGTGTTTTCAATGGATTTAAGCTTCGACTGTACAGTCTCTTCATATCACATGTTCCACTCCACAATTTTACCTTTTTCCATGAATTTTTGTTATTTATTTTACATTTTTAGGAAAGTCCACCGCTGTGATCTCGAGGTAGCGTTTTGACTTGCCACACAGTGAACCCGAGTTCGAACCTCAGCCGATACAAGTTTCCTGTGTGAGGTTTTTTCGTTTTTTTTTCCCTCACCTATAAGACAAATTTGTGGAAATTTTAAAGCCAACCGGTCTCGGAATAACATCTAGCCATTACTATCATACTCGCCTCATTTAAATTAAGTTTAGTTTAAGGTCTCCGCCCGCATCATTATCATCATCATCACCTTTTATATATCTCGTAACTCCGGTTTCTAGGCGCCCCAAACTCTCAAAGAAACTATTAACCATTGCATGTCGAAACCTATCACGAAATTTCTCCCAGAGGAGCGTTTTATGTGCCAGGGCCGTGTCCAAAAAATATCTGCCGTTTTTAATTGCAAGGCACAGAAATCGAAGCCAGAATTCAGCAATGGCAACCCACTGTGCGGAGCAAGTGGATATCTCTGGCTCGTAGAGCGGAGTGAAGTATGGCGGAGTGCGGCGGGGGATTAAATGCGCTGTAAACAGAAATCACTACCGGCATAAGTAAGCAACGACTGATTTCTCGTCGCTTCCCTCATCCTCCTCTCCCCACCCTGGGGGTCCGTTGGGCCCCAGCTGTGCTCACAACAGCAACAGGGCGCGTCCCCGGGTGGCGGATAGGGGAATGGTCGGTGGTTTGCTTGCATTCCTCCCGGCTAGGTCCAGACCGGACCCGCGGGCCATTTGTGGGGTCGTCAGGACTCGAGCGACCTGACGTACTATATAGCTCGTGCTGCGCCCACTCCAGCAGCAAAACGCGTCCCCTCGGTGGCGTAGTGGGGAAAAGGTCGGTGGATCTGCTAGTCAGTCCTCCCTTCCAAGTCCGATGGACTCGCGGACCATGAGTGGGGTCAGCAGGAAAATTTATAAGACAGGGGCCTGCTGTCAAACCTTTGCTATCCCGGCCCACGAGCGGGAGCATGGGCCGCTGTTGGCGGAGCGGTGGGAGACTAGGGGATCAGAAGCCCCTTTTCTCTTGGTTCGATGGAACCCGAGACCATCTGTGGGGTCACCATGGGAGATGAGCACCCTGGATGCCTACATTGCTCAGTGGCGCTGCCTCACAGCAGCTACACGACTAGGCCTAGTCTTGCGAACGGGCTGGTTGGGACAATACCGGGCGTAATGCTGGGAATTACCACCAGGTCAATAAGCTCGGGAAAGGAGGAAGCGCGGTCTTTCGGGTTTTGGGACTTAGCGCCGACTCTGGAACCGAGTGACCCAAGGACAATCTGTGAGGTCGTCAGGAGTTGAGCGACCTGACGTACTATAGCTCAGGCTGGACCCACTTCAGCAACCAAACACGTCCCCAGCTGGTGCACTGGGGGAAAGATCGGTGGATCTGCTAGACAGTCCCTCCCGGTCAAGTCCAAGGGACTCGTGAACCATTAGTGGGGTCGGCAAGAGTTGAGCGCCTTGTCTTACTAGTTGCTCATCTGTTGGAGCTTGCGAGCTCCGTGCTGGCCCACAACAGCTGCAGAAGGCGTCCCTGGGGGCACACCAGGGCTCGGCTCGGACTAGTGCAGAGGGGAGCAACTGTACTGGTTCCTGGCTCAGCCTACGGGCCCGTCGACAAACTGTGGGGTCGCCAGGAGATGAGCACCTGGATGTACTAAAAGTCTCACACTGTTGGGGTTGTAGCCCTAGTCGGTCTCTCACAACGGCTGCAGGACACGTCCCTGGAGGCAGAACAGGGAATGTTCGGTGGATCTGAGACAGCAGTCCTCCCGGCTAGGCTCATGGAGCCCGTGGACCAACTGTAGGGTCGTCAGGAATGAGCGACCTGATGTACTATGTAGCTCAGCAATTCCCATGAACTGCAAACTCCAACACCCTCTCCCTGGGGTGTTGGTTTAAGGACCGTGAACTTGAACGTGGACGTGAACATAGGATAGGGAGGACTAGAACTAGGACTTGGGAGTATGGTCAGGACGACCGAGGTATCCCAAGGGGTGGACGGATGGGCCTAGATGTCATCCTCCTCTCCCCACTCCATGCACGAACGAACGGCATGCAGGTAATGAGGGTTCACCATCTACCGAATCTGTACTTATATTACTTGTGTGTATTTTAAACGAGAGATTTGGCGCTGAAGTTTAGTGTATTGCAGTTAAAAACGGCAGATAATTTTTTGGACACGGTTTTGGTACATCACAACGCTTCTCTGGGAGAAATTTCAAGATAGGGTTCGAATGCAACGGTTGACAGTTCCCTTGTCAGAAGTGGGTTACAAGTATGTCAATGTCAGGAGAGATTACCAGAAATGTTGTAATGGCAACCTGGTAGCACCGATAAAAAGAAAACATTTTTAGGAAAAATGACACCAATCCGTATCACAAAATTACCTTTAAAATACAAACCTATAGGCTAGATGGACTAGGCCGATTACGAAAAATATGACATGAACAAGACTTGAAAGAGCCATAACGGTACAGGTCCTAAAAGAACTAAAACAAAATCTAGTTCATGATTTTAATGATAAACATTATAACGATGAATGACCATTTCATACAGATTTATAATTTAACGTTTTTGTGCAAATTACAAATCCATGCACGTGCAATTTTAGATAAAATAGGGTACTTTTATACAGGACTAATGTATACTAATCCAGATTAACAGAGGCAAAACTTCATATTCTTAAATAC
This sequence comes from Diploptera punctata, assembly GCA_030220185.1. Lineage (NCBI taxonomy): Eukaryota > Metazoa > Arthropoda > Insecta > Blattodea > Blaberidae > Diploptera > Diploptera punctata. The sequence goes on along the minus strand of JASPKZ010008621.1, from coordinate 180,495 downwards.
AAAGAGCACAGTACTTTGCTTTTACAAAACAAAATACACATCTCTGTGCATATAAAGATAGACACTTGCATTAAATTATAATAACGAACTCTAGGCCTATAACAGATATTCATTTGTAAATATAATATCAACATTATCGCTAGAAAATGCCTACAAATTCTGTTATACATTTTATTTCCTCCGAACGTTTTAAAAATAACTTAGAACATTGATTACATTAGCTTGTACGTTTTAAAATAGGTTAGCCAATATAATCACCTCATATATATCTCATCGATAAAATATACCTCCATTTGTGAAATTAGAATAGTAAAGTAATCCCACTACAGGCCTCAGCAGGCCCTTGGGGTAGTAGGAGCTTAAGACTCCCACTTTTTCTGGACAATCGGCACTTTATGTCAGCCGGGTTGTCAGCCCTGCGCGACGGCCGCCTTTACCCCCAGAACAAGTGTCGGTACTCGTTTACATTAGAGGCTGAGTCGACCCCAGGGTCATAGTGCCGCCAGAAGGTATGGGTCAATTTAAAAATCCTGACCCCGCCAGGACTTGAACCCTCGACCTTCCGGCTTGTAGCGCAGTGACTTAACCACTACGCTACGGCGTGCCCCAATTAGAGTAGTTGCAAATATATTCTAAAATATTGACAATATGGTATTAATTAGTTACGAAGAACGTGAATTCTAACCACTAGAATGGCATATAAGACATGACACACACACACACACACACACACACACACACACACACACACACACACACACCACACACACACACACACACACATATATATATATATATATATGTGTGTGTGTGCATAACTCTATGCATATTCTGGATCCGAGTTATCCTGCTTCTTAACGTCAAATTAATATTGATAAATATGCTTGTCTTGAATTCTCGGACCATAAATTTAACATTGCATATTTTATTAAGACCTCTGATAAGAATTCACACATAGGGTGTATTACACTCTACCATATCCATAATACAGGCTAAAAATCAGTAATTTGCTAATCATCTTAACCTTTGTAGTTGGAACAAATAACAATTTAGAACTGAATAGAATGGCACAGGTTGAAATATGGAAAATTCTAAGCATTTTCAAAATCGAGTATTTATTTTTAAGAATAGAAACTTTACTCTAAGAATTTTAATTTAAAAGAACACCGAATTTAGAAGACATGAAATGGGTTCATTTAAGGAGGACAAGTCTATCTCTGGATACAACATTATTTAGGGATCAAATTTAAGAGAGATTTTAACAAAGGGTGTTTTTCATATTCAGATGAATGCTAGGAACATTTGGTAATTAAAATTTGGAAATTGGCAAACGTTAAGATTCTTGAATGATACAGAATACAGTTCACAACGGCTGCATAACGTAATAAATATACCTAAACAATAATCAGTATCCTATACTTCATATAAAAATGTAATTAAGCCGACGTAAATTAACTAATAGAAAGTGAGTTGGTTGTGCAAATTGAATATCCTTAGCAAGGCAAAAAAATATTTGTTTTGTTTATTGTTCCTCCAATGCCATATTGAGGGAAGAGATGAGGTGAAGCCTTTATTATTGAAGGTCAGTGATAAATAGGAATGCTAGCACATCACGCTGACGCATCATCACAGAGACATATAAAATGATGGTACGAAATGGATAAGACGCTTATGAAGTGTTTTTTCTTCAGAGAAACTGGGAGAAACCTCTAGAAAATTCCTGCCGTTGTTACCATTCTTTCACCAAGAACTCCATATGAGTAACCGAGAAGTGAAATTCGAACAAGAGGTGGAGTACCAGTTGTTCCAGGTTGTCTCCTACTCTTTACTGTAGATCTATTTATCTTAAATCCAGAGTTTTTTTACCATAATCTCATCTTTAGGTATAATTTAGAAACGGAAAGTATGAATATGTAGGGTGTGATGCAATTTTGTATCATATGCCTATTGTGTTGCACAGGGTAAGTAGATCGAAAAATTTCACAAATTTAGTCTGTACTAGATACACAACACTATTGAGTAACACTAAGAAATTGGAACTGAAAGTAAATATCAATAAAATTAAATATATGGTCACACAGAAATACATTATATAATGGAAATGGACAGCTAATGACAAATGAGGGGAGTTTTGAGGAAGTGGCTGAATTCAAATACATAGGAACAATAATCACAAATAGGAATAATATGCACAAAAAAATTAAACGTTGGCTCAATTCTGGAAATGCGTGCTATTATGCATTACAGGGACTCTTGACGTCCCAACTCCTTTCAAAAAACGTTAAACTGAAAATATATAAAACTGTTATTTTACCAGTTATATTATATGGATATGAAACATGGACTCTTTACTTTATGGGTGGAAATGAGATTACGAATATTTGAGAATAAAGGTCTTAGGAAAATTTTTTGATCAAAGAGAGATGAACAGATAGGTGTATGGAGAAGACTACATAACAGTGAACTACGTGGTCTTTATAGGAAGCCAGATATAATGAGAACAGTTAAGTCTCGTAGACTGCGATGGGCAGAACATGTGACACGAATGGGGAATGAAATACGTGCGTGGAAGCTTCTTATAGGAAAACCAGAACGAAAAAGCCCAGTTGGTGGACCAAGAATGAGGTGGGAGAATAACATTGATTTTTATTTGAGGGAAGTAGTTTATACGGGGAATGATTGGAAAACAACAGTTCAGAATAGGGATGTATGGAGAGCTTATGTCCGCACGGCCATGAACTTTTGGGTTCGATAGTGGCAGTGAGATAGAGTTACTAGATATAGACAATAAACGAAAATTTAAGAAGTATCAGACTGTACCAGAAGCTGAGCAAAGAGGGAATCGTTCAGTGTATCAGGACGAGCAGTAGCTGTTGTCATTATGAAAGCGTGCGAGTGCAGAAAATCGAGTTAGTGTACAGGACACTGGTCGTGATCCAGCTGCCAGGCGTCGCGACGTCATCCCAGTGCTGCTCAGGGGAGCGTGAACCAGCAA